>OY856409.1:26738400-27048400 GCA_963693085.1 Alisma plantago-aquatica | reverse complement strand
TCTAAATTTACTATACAAATGTAGTACTCATGATGATGAGACTTTGAAAGGATGTTAATTCCATCACTATATATGAAATCATTGTGAAACTATATTTCCTATCGAGCCACATATCCTTAAATATTTACACTTTTAGGGTAGTAGTGATTACTGGCATCACCCTGAAAGTCACTCATGTTCTGCTCAAAAGGTTACATCCAAATTAGATGAAGTGGAACCAATGTATTCACCGCTCATCAAATGGAAAACAATAACATTTGTGGTATCCAAAAATGAAGGTGGAAAATAATTATCAAATTGAAATATCATAACACTTCTAATTGCAAGTTTTCCATTGCATGATAAACCACCTTGCACATATTTCTTTGAGGAGATCAAGGATCAAGAAGCTCTATAAGGGGGTGGTTGGAGTGTTAACAACTAAAATAGAATCTATGGGTAACATGTGGAGTATAAAAGAAATCAAGGTACAATATTTCCTTTTTTGGTTCAGGGACAACTACCCCCTTTTAATCTCTAGGAAAGCAACACTAATGTGGGATGGGGAGAGGGTAGAGGGGGAAGAGGGGTAGGAGGAAGAAATGAATTGAGGTTTTGTGAACACTTTAGGCACAGTAAGACTTTATTCTTAAGATTCAAAAGAAAAAGGAAATTTATATGCATGAAACTAGGGATAAGTACAATTGAAACCAAGGTAGGGTGTAGAGCCTTATGAAGGACTCGATCATGAGCTTAGATGATAATATGGAACCAAAATGATGCAACATAATTATAACATATAAGGATTTGAGTCCTTAATAATGATTATCTTGTGGGTGTGATAATGACTATAAACAAAGGTGTATTTCTCTTTCTTGAGTATGTCAAACTTTTCAATTCAGTGTTTTTTCTTAGAATAGTTCAAAGATGTATAGTATAGTAACAACTTTCTTGAGGTGCATGCAAAGGAGGATAGTGTTGGTTTGTGAGGTCACTTGTCATTTCCAACATGTTTCTGGGGCATTGAGTTAGGGTATAAATGTTGGAACATGCTATTAAGAACCATATTCCCTTTATGTGTGTCAGGCTACGTGGCATGTAGCATCACAATAAGGAGTTGTGTTCTTGAAATCTAGCATTGAGAAAATGACTACAATATCAAGTTGCCATTGCAACTATTATTGTGTAATATAAACTCAATTGTATGTTGACTATTATGAGTTTGCAATAAAGTCATTAAAAGGTAATTGGATACTATAGCTAAATTTTGTTGAGGACGTCAATAAATTTGAGGACCATTACACCCTAAGATTTAAGGTGTCATGTAATATGATGTTAAATTGGTTGAGTACGACTATTGATACATAATGGATAGCCTCCTTTTTGGAGACCCATCATTTAGACTCCATGGAGCTTAGATTAAAGACATATGGGTGAATATACTTCTCAGGATGTATGCAACTAGAAGATAATGCAATGATAGTGTTGGTTTTTGGAGCTAGTCATCATTTTTGATGTGTTGATAAGTTAGGCTTTGGGCCTAAGCATTACAACATGGTTTCCCAAATTTATTAGTGAATAAATATGTCACTAAGTATTAGTACAATCGATATTATTGAAGCTAGACATAAAACTAAAAGTTGGACAAGTTCATACACTAATATAGCATTTTTGGAATGATATAACATAGAAAAATAAAAAGTACTAGTTGTCATAATCAAGTTAGGGGACAAGATAAAACTAAGTTCCATTGAATGCAAGATTATGTTAGTAACAATGTGTTTACTTTCATATGAATGAGGAGACATTTTATCGATCTCTCAAGGTGGCATTGCTAGAAGGCAGACTGCCAGTGTTCAGTGTATCACATGAGTGTCAATGTGTGAGCTCCCTCGATACTCTTATTTGTTGATGACGTGGTTCTTTTCACTTCCACTTCAGCTACAGCTCTGGAGTGCATTGTGCGGGAGATCCACCTATGAAGATGCCTTTGGTCAGCACATAAATAGGTTGAAGTCAAGTTTCCTCTGGTAAGATCCTAGTTCCCTTGCTAAAGCTAGAATATAGATATAATGGGCTTGTAGATGATTGATGAGATGATGACCTTTCTTGGTATGTCTAACACTAGAGGACACATCAAACTGACTCACTTCAACACCCTAGTGTAGCGTCTTTAGTAGAAAGTGGCATCGTGGAAAAGTCAGCTTCTCTCATTTGCGGAAGAATGACTTTTATCAAGCACATACGCTAACAGAAATGCCAACGTATACCATGGAGGTGATTGGGATCCCGTCAAAAACTATTCAAGTACTAGAATTCATTTTTTAAGCTCCTTTTAAGTGCACGTGACAATTCATTCAGAAAGAATTCAATGACTTGGGCCAAGATGGCAAGATGAACTGTGTGGTGGTTTAGGAATCCCATCAATGTGAGTCACGATTGAAGCTTTTATCATAAATCTTGTAGAGATATCCTTACCAAAAAGTCTAGATGGGAAAAATTTTGTAGAGATAAGTATGGAAGATCAAGTGTGCGACATAACGTAGGGTTCCTACCCTTTTTCCAACTATTGTCACATTTGTCACCTTACTATAGGAAAGCATGGAGTTTTTCCCCATCCTTCTACCACACACATGATGGCGTGTGGAATCTAGAGAAATATCTTTCTGGTGGGATAGATCGTGTGAGAAAGATTTGTGGACTTGTGCAAGGAGGATAGTGGAGATTTAACACACGACAAAAGGTCTTGAAGATGTGGATGAATGGCAAGGGGTGGGATTGGGAACGCCTCGCTGACCTACTCATAAAGGAGGGGATGGTTTTGATAGGATACTCTCTACAAGATGTTTATAGGAGGAGAGGGACATTTCCATTCAGGATCAATATGAAGATAGACTATTCTCTCTTAGATTAGTCAAGAGGTTTCTCAGCCATCAGATCGATCAAATGTCTGATAACTTTGATCACTTATGGCATAGTGATAGCATACACAGGGCTTTTTCTCTTACCTGGTGAGTACTACATCAGGTTGTGTCGATGGATGATAATATCATCATGTGTTCAATAGCTCCAGTGGCCAAGTGTTCCTGGTATACACCAATCACAAAATATGTGGCATGTCTGCTTCTATTCAGTGAACTTGCTGATGAGATGTGGGATCATCTTAGTATCCTATTAAGGAAGCAATTTACCAAGACTGGCCATTTGATTCAGTCGTGGCTTAAATTTCTATGGAGCAAAACACACAGTGGTGTTTTTTATTGGTGGCTGCTCGGCCTTCTACTAGGGATCATTTTATGGTATATATGGTAAGAAAGATGTACCAACATTGTGAAGGTAAGCCTTCTCGTGGAGGTAGAAGATGGAGTGAGATCATTAAGATAATCGATAATCGCTTGAAGACCATATCTTTTCAACAAATGGGTGAAAGGGGGTTCTTACAACATGTAATCACATGGGATTAACCTCAGCTTATGTAACGACACTTGGAGACCATCAAATGGCATCCACCAAACTTCCAGAGCATGAAACCAAACATAGCAATCGGAAATTAAAGATTGGATGGTGATGGGAGAGTATGGTGGTATCTAGGAGTTTTATGCAAAAGTAATGGCAATGTGGTCCTTGCCTTGAGGTGGTGGCTTAGTGCGGATGGGTATGAAGTGTGTGCGTGTTACATGATAGTGGCGTTGAAAGTATGTGAGGATGAAAACTGGGAGTAATCGTTAAGACTGACATTGGTCGCCTAGTGGCTATCGTGTGGTTTAATGCAAAACATCATTGAAAGATTATACGTCACATATGCGAGGTCGAGAAACTCACATATGCGGGGTAAACAAAGTGATGGAGGATCGGGCGGTGATTGGTCAAGTTATTTGTTGTGAAGCTTATAGCATTGCCACAGCTATTGGTAGATGGAGAACCAGTGGTGAGGAGGTGACGCTGCTTAGGAGCTCGATGGTGCTACCAGGGTACACTCGTGGCCCTTTTTTATGGATAGGCACGGCTTCGATACATTAGAAAAGTATGGAAGCATAGCGTACACGGCGAGAAGTTTCTTTTTCTTGTTCTTATTTGTACATGTTGTGCATGAGTTGAATGTATAGTTGGACCTTTTTTTATTTCATGAGGATAATTTTTGCTGTGGATAATAGTGGGCTCTTTCCCGAGTCTGGTGCTGGGTGCTCGGACTTGGTGGCTCACCTATGAATACAAATCCTCTACTTAATTTTAAAAAAAAATACACATGTGACTAAAATATGAAAGTCAACGATTGCAAATGGGGAGTGTGCTGTTACGCAGGTATTCGTCAATCATATGCTGAAGCATTTGAACTAGGATGTTTTCAATGAATACTATTTTGTAGAAGGTATTTGTGTCTGATTACATTTGGGATTGAATAACTGAATAGCAATAGATTCAACTGAGAGGTGGTTTGAATGTTGTTGCATACTAACCATATAACTCAATACTTATCTGATGCATGTTGTGATCAAGCCTGCAGAATTCGTTGGTGCGTTTTTAGAGATGCTTTGTGCTGATTGTTCAACGTTACATGTATGTTCGTCCAATGTTATGTTTCATATTTAGTTGTTCTTCAATATGTCCCCATATCATAACAGCATTACGTATCAAAAATCAGTATATTACATATTTGTATGTTTTAATGAATATATCAATATGTATTGTACCAGTACACGTCATACATATTTAGAAAATAAAACCTACAGACATGTTGCATATGTTGACTCGTAGTGCATTAACGTCTAACTAGCACTACCATCACTTAGATATTACTACATGACACTACGAAGATTTAGATGTAGCTATACTATCAAATATAATTAGCAAATAACTCCTTGGGTCATCCGGGCTCTGGCACCTGTTTGAGGAGGGGGAGCGGGGTCTCCCTAAGACTTAAAATGTAATTAGCAAATAATCCCATTAATCGTATAATATTGGAGCCTATGCTAAGATTGGCTAAGGTGGGCACCAAACCCTGAACCATTCTAAATATCTGGAGTAGAAAATATTTGCCAACATAAGTTTTTAAAAAAACAATCATACGCAAAACTGTAATGACGATTTGAATTTTATTTTTAAAAGACGCTCAGTTTATTGGCAATAACACCCAGAAAATACTTTTAACGATATAAGATACATCATCTGCCTCTGCAGATAGCTGAAACATATCACACGCACTAATAGGTTACATCCGCAGCTTGCACCCTAATCGTGTGAGCAACAGCTAAGGAAGAATAATATAGGTACGCTGAGAAGTTTTAAAAAAAAATTGTTGTATTAGAATATACCATTAGAGACTGTCTGGATATGCTACAACTAGACATTAGTTATTATACAAATATATTAGTTTCCGGACCAGTGGCTTCATTCCTCCAACATTCATCTAGGACCCTCTTTCTGTCCATGCTTTACAATGCCCGGAAGAAAAAACTGTCATAGACCGTTACAGCCAATAAGTAGCCAGAGTTAAAGCAACCGCAATTTATAGCAATTGCCCTGCAAATAAGGCAGAACCTCGGGTTAGCAATCTGATAGCAATAATTAATATTACAAGCACGGAAATGAAACTTCATAATAGATCAAGTTACAAGAAGAAACAAGTAATGGTCATTAGGCCTGGTTTAATTGGATTTAAACAAAAAAGCAGGGCAATGGAATGGGTGATTTGAGATGGTAAATTTGTTTGGTTAGGTACCATGGAAAGGCTTTCCATGATTTGCAACGCAGGGTAACTCTTGCTTTTGGCAGAAATCATGGGACCTAGCTTGCATCCAAAAAGGACCAAAGTTGTTATATTTTAATTGCTTCAAGCAATGATGTTTTCGGCAACAAAGTTGGCATGGCTGTGGACAACTAGCAAGCAAATGACAAGAACAAAGTTGTTATATTTTAACTGCCTCAACCAATCGTGTTATTTGTAGCTTGAATTCATTTCTTTTAACTTTTTTTTTATCATACTTCACACACAACTACACCCAACCAAATGAGCCCTTATGATATTTTCCAACTAAAGGAATCAATACATGTTTGTTATTCACTGATACCAAATTGTGTCACTGTTACAAAGGCACAGTTGATCCATCAATAAAAGCTCACAGCTGATCCATCGATAAAAGCTTGTCTAATTGTTTACCACCTATGAAGCATGGACACGGAGACAGATATGGGACACGACAATTTTTAAAAATATAGGACATGGACACGGTACTGGACATAGCAAAAAAATACATATACATGTATACTATTTTTATGTCTAAAGACAAAAAAGAACAAACACATTCAAACACAGATCATCCCATCTGCGTTATACCCAATTTCATATTTACATTCAAACACACAGTGCATACATCATGAAATCAACCCATAAAAGGCATACCATCAAAATAACCCACATTGTAATCACAATAACAATCAACCTTATAGACAATTTATTCACAAATAAGAATGAACTCACAATAGAATATTTTGCACATTAAGTTTTGGACGATAAAATATTAGTGATGGTGGTGGATAACAAAGAGAGAACAGGGAGTTAAGTTGATATTTATTTATATAAGAGGGGAGTGAATACAGTGATGGCGGTGTTTCCCCTTCTTAGTGTTGGGTCATATCATGGCTGTGTCCAAGCCGTGTCCAGCTGTGTCGAACTCTTAAAAAAATATGGGACTTGGACACGTCTGGGCTGTGTCCACCGTGTGTCCATGTTGGACACGCATCAGACACGGACACAACAGCCTTTGGGAAGTGTCCATTCCTAGCGGTTAGCACCTTGTGATCATCCATTTAAGAGAGGGTCATACATCGGTCAATTAACAAAACATTGAGTTACATTTATCAGATGGATTACCCACTGTTGTCATTTAAACCTCGGTCACGAGTATTGGGATCAGTTATATGGATCCTTCTTTTCCATTTCTTCAACTGTCTAGAATTGTGTTCTCATTGAGATGTTAACTACCGCTTCTATACCAACTATAGTGAAAGACACGTGATGCTTTCAGATATGGCTGGCTCGTGGAAATGACTAATTACCACTTTAATGAGCAACTTTTGTATGTTATTTGCTGGTACAATTTCAGTGCTATGTCACAAGGCCTGGATAGCATAATGACTAAGTAGAGCAGGCAATGCTTAGGAAATACAAAACTGCAACTATCCCCAACCACTTGTGCTAGAAATAAGGTGGTTGCCAAAATCAGTCAACCACAACTCACATATCCAGAGGGTGCAACTAACCACAGACAATGGATCAGACCAGGTCTTGAGATGGCAAGGGTATAAGCGACCCAACTATGTTAGGATAAGTTACATGGATCCTTCTTTCTCATTCCTTCAGTTGAATGGGGACAATAACCTTATACCACCAATAATGAATGACATGTGAATTTTTCAAATACAGTTTGTGTATTGGCTAGTTACAATTTCTTGATCAGATTTTTGTATGTTGCTAGTACATGTAATTTGCTAGTAAAACGCTGGTGTCATCTCACAAGGCCTAGACAGTATGATGACAAGTCAAAACAGGCAATGTGTATAAGGTACAACGATACAGCTATCCCGAACTACTTGTGCAAGAAAGAAAACTATTCCCAACCACTTGTGCAAGAAAGACAGTGTTGTCTCACAAGGCCTGGACATTATGATGACAAGTCAAAACAGACAATGCATAGAAGGTACAACACTACAGCTACCCCCAACTACTTGGACAACTATTCCCAACCAATTGTGCAAGGAAGACAGTGTTATCTTACAAGGCCTAGATAGCATGATGACAAGTCAAAACAGGCAATGTGTAGAAGGTACAACACTACAACTATCCCAAACCACTTGTACAAAAAAAAAGTGACAAACAAAATCAATTCACAATAAATTTACACAAAGAAAGCGTGCAAGCAACCAAAGATAGTGTCTCAGAGCAGGTCATGAGATGGCAAGGGGATATGCATCAAGGCAAGGCAGCACTGCTTGTGTCCCGGAGAATGCACCTGATTGGATGTGTGCCTAAATGGATGAAGTAAGGTATGAGGTACCCAGACAGTGAGGTATTTATCAGGCACATACCTCATGTCTTGGCTATTCATAGAAACCTCAAATCGAACGCAAGATTCAACAGAAAAAAAAATTTAATTAATAGGAACCCAAACCTCAAATGTAATGCAGAAAATTTAACTATTTCATGGAACATGGAGAATAAGTGCAGTTGGCTATAGTTACAGATCTAAGACTATATTCTCTATCAACTTAGTGGCACGTTTGGTTTGCGGTGACTGGCTGGATTGTATTGTATTTATAGAGATATGTTTATGTTTCACAGAGTGACATGTGCCTAGCATGTGCCTCACTTATGTTTTACTTGTGTGGTTTAGTCCCAAATTGCTCATTTTTTTTTGTATCTCCTCTCTTATCCTATATAAGAGAATGCACTGTGAACCTTTTTAGTCATCCAATACATTTCTCTTCGACATTCTATATGGTATCGGACACTACCTCATGATCTAAGACAGTTACCATGATACATACTACATTTGGAGGTTAGACGCTTGATACGGTGTTCGAGGGTTGTCTACGTCTAAGAACGGGTGCATAGACTACCCAACTTGTGGTTATATAGCCAGGAAATCCACTTGATTAGTAGGATTTGACGGACTCTGTTTTCCTTAATTTGTTTTATTTTCTTTCGTATCGTTTTGCTACACTCATTCTAGACTTTTACATATATCAACTACCGATTTTTCTTAACTGACACAAAAGTGGGATCTTAAGCATCCTAAATGTCCTCACGTATCTGTGTTCGACCGTTCCTAACATCTTTGAATATTCTGGACCTGAGAGGGTATCCAGAATATTTAGGGGTGTTGATCCATTATACTTGAGAGAGGTTTTAGATCTTTGATGGACTTTTAGCCACACTGCGCGAGACGAGTGGGATGACCCCCACAAGGACAGTTACCATGATACAAACTACATTTGGAGGTTAGACGCTTGCTAGGGTGTTCGAGGGTTGTCTACGCCCAAGAATGGGTGCCTAGATTGCCCAACTTGTGAGTATATAGCCAGGAAATCCTCTTGATTAGTAGGATTCGACGGACTTTATTTTCATTAGTTTGTTTTATTTTCTTTCATATCGTTTAGCTACACTCATTCTAGTTCTTTACATATATCAACTACCAATTTTACTAAACTAACACAAAAGTGGGATCTTAAGCGTCCTAAACGTTCTCATGTCCCTGTGTTCGACCCCATATATCTACTTCGACGGACTCTATTTTCCTTTGTTTTGTTTTCTTTCGTATCGTTTTGCTGGACTCATTCTCAGTGTTTTAAAAAACGTTAAGCGGTAAGCGTGCGGACAGCACCTTGTAACTGGTTAAGCGGCAAGCGGGTGATTTTTGAAAAAACGAATTTTAGTTTCCTATATAATTTTATACAAAATTATACATTTATATATATAAATACTATACTCTTTGGAACTTTTATATATATCTAAAGATTCTAAACACTCTACCCAACAATACAAGACACCCAATAGTTTATAAGATATAAGACAATAATTATAGCCATAATATAGTAAACAATAGACTTGACATGGATAAAACACCCTACATACATGATACAAAAAAAAAATTGCATCACATTTTTACATAGCTAAGCAGTAAACAATAGACTAATTATTGGATACCTTACTAACTTACTGTTATATGTGCATATCATCAATTAATCATACATTACAGCAGTACATTTAATTAAAGTATGCATTCTAAAATTAGATAATATTTACATATAATATACGTGTATAAACTACACTTTACAGCAGTACCTATTATCCCGACTTGCATACAAAGTATGCATTCTATATTAGAACTAGGGCTTACAATACGATATTTAATGTATATAAGTTTAATATATTACAGTCAATAATATGTGCGACCATATAGTTTACTTAATACAAAAAAGGCCAAAAAGCGGGAAAAAAGGGCAAAAAATCCAAAAAAGGGGAAAAAGCCGGAAAAAACGGGCGATTAATTACAAAACGGTTAACTGAAGATTTTGGCAAATTTCAAACGGCTTGGGTGTTGGACCGATTAATCGGTCGTTTAATAGGCCGCTCAGGCCATTTTTTAATTCACTACTCATTCTAGTTCTTTACATATGTCAACTATTGATTTTGTTTAACTGGCACAAAAGTGGGATCTTAAGCATCCTGAGCGTCCCCACGTCCCTGTGTTCGACCATGTATATCTACTTCGACCCGTATTGACTTGAGGGGGGTCCTTGAGGGTTTCGGATTATAAATTTAAAAGTCTGATTCACATTTGGGATCGTGCCTCCAATTTTCAGACGCACTCTCAGGGCTGATCAATTCCCTCACAATATCACTATTTTTTAGTTTATTTGCATGACTCCTATATCTACAATATGGGGCTTGATGCATTGGTTGAGATATCGATGATACCGTCGGTATACCAACTGGTATACCGATATCGACGCCATCGGTCATCGATTTGAAGTCTGTCGTTCGGATTGCAAATATCAGTAAACCGGTGGACTTACCGGTAAAACCGTCTGATATCGGCGAATATCGGGGGTGCCGAGTGTAAAAAGGCCCACTTAAGGGCGATACCGGCGGTATGCCGCCCCAACTTACCTTTTTTGCAAACTTGTTGCTGCTACTGTTTGAGTGGAGAAACTTGGAGATTTTGGGGTGATTTCTTTCCTTGGAACTCAAATCAGCCCTGATCAAGGTATGTTTTCTTAATTTCTTTCATTTCTCATCATTTCCAACCCCTTTGCTGCTACTATTTGAGTGGAGAAACTTGGAGATTTTGGGGCGATTTCTTTCCTTGGAACTCAAATCAGCCCTGATCAAGGTATGTTTTCTTAATTTCTTTCATTTCTCATCATTTCCAACCCCTCCCCTCTATTTCCTTCTATTTTCACCATAGAAGTTCTCCAACATTCTCTAAATATACCCAAATCCTAGATCTACTCCAAAAAATTTAGGATTAATGCTATTTAACAATAGATCTATGATTATATTATGTAGATCTACTAATGTATCACTAGATTTACTACTATTAATTAATATTATCATATAATTTCACTAATTAATATTAAATTCGTAATAATACAATAAGTACTATTAATAATAGGTATCTAACTTAGGTTTAGTAGAAGTTGTACCAAATACTAATATGAACAAATACAAACAAAACTATAGTTAAAATATTTATATTTTTCGAATTTTCATTTATTAAAAACGTTGAAAATAAAAAAAAATACATTTTTTTTGTTTTTTCTACAGAAATATGTGTGTTAGTGTTATACAAGATGGAATGAGTAATTTGTAACACATCACTTGCCTTAACACTAGATAAATATCAAATTTTATTTTATTTTTAAATAATTTCAGACTTTTATTTTTTTATTTAACCTTTTTTCTTTGTAATAAAAATCTTTAAAAAAATTGTGTTTGATTCTATAAATACATTTAACATTTATACACTTAAAGTATTGTGTTTGATTCTATAATACATCAAATAGATTAATTTCATGCAACTTAATAGATTTGATTTCATACACCTAATTTTTTTTGTCGTTGTCTTTTTGCAGTGTTGACTTTTGAATTTTGAGAAGATGTCTTCAAGCGATAGTGAGGGTGCTGGGGCCGGTAATGTTGGAGCTAAGGATGTGGATTTTGCATGGAATCACTGCATGCCTGTTGATGGGAATAGGGGAAAGATAATTTGCAAAGACTGTAAGAAGACAATTGGTGGAGGGGGGATTACTAGATTTAAACATCACATTTCTGGTGGTGACAAAAACGTGGCAATGTGCCAAAGGTGTCCCCAAAGTGTTAGGGATGATTTCAAGAAACTTATGGGTGCAAAAAAACAAAAACAACAAAAGATGAAAGAGGTTGACAGGGCTTACACGGATACATTGTTTGATGTTAGGCCTACAGGTTCTTCTGCTGAATCTGATGATGATATTGGATATCCTCCTGAATGTGATACAGCATATTCACGTCGTATGTATAGACGTGCTATCAGAGAATCTCACAGAAGTGAGTGGGAAAGGGAGGAGGCAGCTCGGATTACAAGGAGGTATGGGCCATCAGTGCAGGTGGAGGCAGTGGGACTGCATGCATTCCTGTTGTTGACCTATATGATGATGAAGACCGAGTTGGTCATGGTAAAAGGAAGAAAGGAGGCATTGATACACTTTTCCGTTCTGCTAGTATGAGATTGAGGAATGTTGATGAGCCAGGGGCTAGGAAGCCAGAGGCTAGGCAAAAAAGCCTCAAAGCAATGTTCACTAGTGCAAAAGATAAGGTTGGCAAGGTAGTGGGCAAGTTCTACTTTGTTCATGGTATACTTTGCTCATGGTAGTGGGCAAGTTCTATCTGCAGCATATGGTAGATGTGATAGGGGAATCTGGTAGGGGCATCAAGGCCCCCAATTCATATGAATTAATGAACAAGTATCTTTCACTAGAGAAGAAGGATCTACAAGAATGGATTTCAGACCAAAAACATATGTGGTCTGAATATGGCGTCACACTTATGTGTGATGGGTGGACTAGTAGAAATAGAAGACAAATTATCAACTTTCTTGTACATTGTCGTGGATCCACAGTTTTTCTATGTTAATATATGTCTTTATTTACTGTCTTGTTATTTTACTTTTCTATTTGGAGCTACATGTAATTGTTCCACTAATATATATATGAGGGTACACACATTGTGTAACCCTACGCTTCCTCAATTTGCTTTCTCTCATGGTACCAGAGCAGATCTAGATCCGGGGAGCTGCTCTTCCCCTCCCTCCCTCCTCTCTCTCCCACCCCCCCGCCTACCCGCCCGCCGCCGACCGGCCGACCCCAGTCGCAGCAACGTCGAGCGTCGCCGTCGGCTACTGCCGTTGCCACGTTGGGCCATCGGGCGGCCAACCGCTGCATCGGGGGTCGCCACCGCCGGCCACCGGGCCAGAACCTGCACGCGGTTCTCACTGCCGCTTACTCCGGTGGCTTGATCTCCTCCTGAAGGACCGTCTTTGGATCTGCTTTCTGTCTGCATGTGTAGGCCTTTGAGCCACCGGGTTTTCTGCTGCGCCTCGGCGTAGCCCGTATGTAACTGGTTCGTCCAGCCTTTCCACTGTGTCTGCTGCCGCCTAGATGAAGAACTAGGCGGTCGTTTTCTGCCTGTGCCTGCTTGTTCTTCTCTTTGTCGGTGTTTGGTGATCTGCCTGTCATGGCATCTTCCCATGAGGATCTGTGTCGTCAGGTTACTATTGTCAAACTGGACGGGCGAAACTACTAGCACTGGATCTGCTCTATGCAAATCTATGTTAAATCTCAAGGGAAATTGTCTCATTTGACGTGTGATCCGCCTCCGATGCCTGTTGCCAATGCCGACTGTAACTGGTTCGTCCAGCCTTTCCACTATGCCTACTTCCGCCTAGGTGAGGAACTAGGCGGTCGTTTTCTGCCTGTGCCTGCTTGTTCTTCTCTTTGTCGGTGTTTGGTGATCTGTCTGTCATGGCATCTTCCCATGAGGATCTGCGTCGTCAGGTTACTACTGTCAAACTGGACGGGCGAAACTGCCAGCACTGGATCTGCTTTATGCAGATCTATGTTAAATCTCAAGGGAAATTGTCTCATTTTACGTGTCATCCGCCTCCTACGCATGTTGCCAATGCCGACTCAAAGGATGTCAAAGCATATGATGACTGGGTCAAAGACGATTCAACTGTGATGACTTGGATTCTCAATAGTAGTGAAACAAAAATCAGTGTTACCTTACTCTACCTGCCTACAGCAAAGCAAATGTGGGATCAGCTTGCTAATACTTACTCTCACAGCCAGAATCCAAAGAAAGTCTTTGATATCAACAAGCAACTGAGCCGTCTACACTTCTCGGGATCTGATCTCACTAACTATTTTTCTGCCTTCAAGGGACTCTGGGGAGAATTGGAGGCCTACCATCCCTTGTCTACTGACTTGGCTACCATGCAACGTCAACGCCAAGAGTTGCAGGTAATTCAGTTCCTATGTGGGCTACCTGACTCATATGTTGGAGTTGTGGATCGGATCCTTGCCAGCGACCCACTACCTACTCTACAGAGTGCCTTTCAGCGTCTACAGCGATTGCCGTCATCATCATCTGAGTTGCCTTCGGATACTAGAGATATTACCACCCTTACTGCTATGTCCGGCCGGGGTCGTGGCCGCGGTCGTTCTCACGAAACTCGTCCTCCTCTTGGTGCTGGGAGGGGGAGGAGTTCTTCTGGACGTGGAGCACCTTCTGGTCCTCCCAATGATGCTCGCCCTCAGACTGGTCAACGATTCTGCAACTTCTATAGCCGGTCTAATCATATTGAAGAAAAATGCTGGGAGAAATATGGAAAGCCTGCTTGGGCTAATGCAGCTTCTGATGTCCATGCTACCACTAAGGTAGTGTCACAGCCTAATGCTACTAATGCGTCCAGTTCTACTAGTGCTGACTTCATCCGTGCCGAAGTTGAACGTCTACTGCTTGAGCGTACTGGGTCATCCTCTGGAGCTGCTTTTGGAGCTCATGCTGCTACATATTCTGGTTGTGATTATGCCTTCATCAGTGCCCCCTCGCCTAGTACTGGTAATAAAAAATGGGTGATTGATTCAGGTGCATCGTCTCATATATTTGGAAATCGGTCTTTGTTTAAAACCTTATCTAAACCGGTTTCTAATTCTTCTGTTATGCTTGTGGATGGCTCCAAGACTGCTGTAGCTGGGATTGGAGACATAATCTCTCAATTTTTGTTAAAATCTGCCTCGATTTCCACTGAACTTATTATCTGTTAGTAAAATTGTGCGTACTCTGAACTGCAATCTCACATTCATTCCTGGAACTTGTACTTTTCAGGACCTTCGCACGAGGATGAAGATTGGTGGGGGCATGAAGGACCTGATGGCCTATATTATCTGGATGAATTGAAAAAGACAGACAACTTGGTGTTAGCTTCATCTCTATCTTCATCTGTTTCAGCTTTGCAGTGGCACTACAAACTTGGACATCCATCTTCTGAAAAATTAAAGCATGTTATCTCTGGTGTAGGAACGCACAGTTTTCAGTGCGAGTCGTGTCAGTTAGGGAAACAGTCTAGAACTGTCTTTCCTAAACGGTCCCAGATTAGCAGTAAAAATATTTTTGATCTTGTTCATTCAAATGTATGGGGTCCGTGTCATGTGCCAAGTTTGTCTGGAAATAAATACTTTATTCTATTTATTGATGATTTCTCTCGTGCCACCTGGTTGTTTATGTTGAAAAATCGGTCTCAAGTGCTATCTAAAATAAAATTCTTTTTTGCTGAAATAAAAAACCAATATTTTGTGCCTATTAAAATTCTGAGAACCGATAATGCTTTGGAGTTTGTTCAGAAAGAAGTTGAATTGTTTTGTCGATGTGTGGGTACTATTCATCAGACATCTTGTGCTTATACACCTCAACAAAATGGAGTTGCAAAAAGGAAAAATAGACATTTAGTTGAGGTTGCTAGAACTATAATGTTGCATTCTAATGTACCTAGACATTTTTGGCCAGAAGCTATTCTTACTGCCTATTTTCTGATTAATAGAATGTCGTCATCTGTTATTGGCAATAAGATTCCAGTTCAGGTACTCCAGCCTGATGTAACCCTGTTTTCTATACCTCCACGGATATTTGGCTCTACTTGTTTTCTACGATTACTTGGAACAAACTATGATAAATTATCTCCTAGAGCAGAAAAATATATTTTTCTGGGTTATTCTCGTACTCAAAAAGGGTACCGGTGCTATAGTCCTACTGGGAAAAAATGGTTCACAAGTAATGATGTAGTCTTTTTTGAGGATACGCCTTTTTATTCTGCTAAAGGAGATACACTGGATTCTGATATAATCACAGCACCATTGCCTGTCACGAGTGATTGTACCTTTGACACTTCACCTACTGAAACTACTGCTCCTCCACTTATTGTGTATAAACGCAGGAACAGGTCCCAAAGTACTCAAGATCCCCCCCCCATGCAGCACCAATCTTCTCCCCAAGAAGGTCCCATTCCTGTTGAGGTACACTCTGACTTAGATCTGCCTATTGCTCTCAGAAAGGGCACTCGTTCCTGCACTTCACATAATATTGCTAATCATGTTTCTACTGCACATCTGAGTATTCATGCTAGTAATGTTGTGGCTGCTCTATCTGCTATTGCTGTTCTTAAAACTGTCCATGATGCCTTACAAAGCTCAGCCTGGATGACTGCCATGAAAGAAGAGATGACTGCTGTTACTGACAGAGGAACTTGGGAGCTGGTGGATCCACCTCCTGAGTGCAAACCTGTTGGCTGCAGATGGGTCTATGCTGTAAAGTATCAACCTGATGGAATAGTGGAACGTCTGAAGGCACGGCTGGTTGCAAAAGGGTATACTCAAACTTATGAAATTGACTATTTTCAGAATTCTTAACTCCGTCAGAATTCTTCTTTCTGTTGCTATTAACCTTGATTGGCCTCTTATTCAATTGGATGTTAAAAATGTCTTCCTGTATGGGGATCTTCAAGAAGAGGTTTATATGGAGCAACCTCCTGGGTTTGTTGCTCAGGGGGAGTCACATAAAGTTTGCAGGTTAAAAAAATCTATTTATGGACTCAAGCAGAGTCCTCGGGCATGGTTTGATAAGCTGAGTAAAATCCTGACTACTTTTGGTTTTCTGAGGTTACAGGTTGATCATTCTGTCTTTACAAAAAAGACTTCTTCTGGTATTGTCATTCTGATTGTTTATGTTGATGATATTGTTCTATCTGGCAGCGATCATTCTGAGATTCAGGCCACTAAAGCACACTTGTGCAAACATTTTGCTACTAAAGATCTGGGAAGGCTACGATATTTTCTGGGCATTGAGGTATCTAGGACTTCTAATGCTCTTGTTTCATCTCAGAGGAAGTATGTTCTAGACCTGTTACAGGAGACTGGGATGCTTGGGGCACGTCTTGCTGATACTCCTCTGGATTCCAATATTAATTGGGATGATGATTCTTCTCCTATGTTTCCAGACAGTAAAAAATATAGGACACTGATTGGTAAGATGATTTCTCTGACTGTTACTAGAGATGATATTTCTACTGCAGTTGGTCTTCTTAACAGGTACCTGGATAAGCCTAGACAGTGTCACTGGGATGGTCTCTGTAATATTCTGAGATATCTTAAGAAATCATCTAGCAAAGGCCTCTACTATAGAAAGCATGGACACTGTTCTTTGGAAGGCTACTCTGATTCTGATTATGCTAGAAGTAAGATTGACAAAAAATCTACTTTAGGCTATTGTACTTATGTTGGAGGTAATCTGCTCACTTGGAGAAGTAAAAAGCAAAATATTGTTGCCAAATCTAGTGCTGAAGCTGAATACAGGGCAATGGCCCACACTGCTTGTGAGCTCCTATGGGTACAATCTCTTCTGAAAGACTTTGGGGTTGAATCTTCTGCTGATATTCCTATGCACTGTGACAACAAAGCTGCTATCTTCATTGCTAATAATCATGTATATCATGAGCGCACAAAGCATATTGAAGTTGATTGTCATTTCATTCGAGAGACTATCTTATCTGGAAAGATATGCACTCCTTTCACTCGCTCAGAAGATCAGGTTGTTGATATGTTTACAAAGTTGCTGGCCAAGAAACATTTCAACTCGCTTGTGGACAAGTTGGGCATGATTGATATCTATGCTCCAACTTGAGGGGGAGTGTTAATATATGTCTTTATTTACTGTCTTGTTATTTTACTTTTCTATTTGAACCTACATGTAATTGTTCCACTAATATATATATGAGGGTACACACATTGTGTAACCCTACGCTTCCTCAATTTGTTTTCTCTCATTCTAGACTATGTTGATGCTTCAGGTGAGGTTAGGAACCACAGATACATAAAGAGACTAATGAAGACATACATGAAGCAGGTTGGTGTGGAAAATGTGGTGCAGATAGTTACTGATAATGCTTCTGCCTTCAAGAAGGTCGGTGAGAGTTTAATGAAGAAATATCCGGTCTATTGGACACCATGTGCTGCCCACTGCATAGATCTCATTCTTAAGGACATGTGTTCAATTGATTTCATCAAATCTGTTGTCATTAATGGTAGGTTGATCACGGAATTCATCTACAACCATTCTTTTCTACTAAATGCAATGAGGCGACCTGAGTATTGTGGTGGTGATCTAATTAGAACAGGGGCAACTAGATTTGCAACAAATTTTCTTTCCTTACAATCGTTAAAGTCCAAAAAGGATGGACTTAGGAGGCTATTCAATGGAGTGGATTGGACCTCCATGAAGGAGCACAATACCCCGGTTGGCAGAAGAATTGAGGAGTTGATTGCCAGCCGACCTTTTTGGGATAAGGTTACTAGAGTGTTGCGAATAATGGAACCCATTGTCAAAGTATTGAGGTTGGTAGATGGTGACAAAACTGCAACAATGTCTTTCCTATATGATGCAATGACCTCAATGGTGGACACGAAACTCTCAAAACATGCAGATCATTGATCTTTTTTTAAACTTTCTCATATACTATGTATTACCTAATGCATATTTTTTTGCACACTTTTCTGTCTTTAAGTCTATATATTGTGCTTGCTATTATGACTTAATTCATTGATTTCACCATTAGTAATTGACATCAAAATTCCTCATTGAAATGCCCATCGAAACAATTCAGGGTCATCCACTCGCAAATGATGAGGCCCCACCCCCACATATCCAATATGAAATATTATCACATATTTGAGTAGATCTACACTAGCAGATCATTCTGGTAAAATTTCGTATATTAATTCCTAAATTTTGCCGTCAAAATGCCAGGAGGAACGTATTTATTGAAATTTTAGTTGAAATTTGTCAAAATTTATGTTTCTGTGGCCACCGAAACGGCATCGAAATCAGACATTTTCTTCCTTGGTTTATTTCTTGCTGCACTAGATAACAAGATTACCTCCCAAAAAGGTACAATAACTTGAAGTAGATTAGCGAGTTGTCCTGCTGCTTGCATAATCTGAATCAGAATACCCTGCCTGTGATTTTACAGCGCCCATGATCAGGGGCGGAGCCAGAGATTTGATATTTGGGGGGGGGGGACTTGTGAATGAGAAATTTGGAAATGTTGTATGAAATATTATTCGAGAAAATTAAGTGCGACGACAAAAGATTGCCGATTATGCATTAAATTTTTTCAAAACACAAAATCCTCGAAATTACTTAAAGTAGTTGTCAACTTTGCATATACGTTTTTCATGATATAAATGGTGATTCACACATATTGTAGCATCTAGTTATTGACAAAGAATTAGCAAACATTTATGAAACTAATGCTTACTATTGTTGTTTGTTATGTGAAACCTCATTGGTTGCTTACCAAAGGATGTTGCAATTCTTCAACTACAACATTATTTGACGCCATTACGCCAACATGTTGGATCTTGTGGCAACACACATATTTTAACGGGCTCAACAACTTATCCGATACAACAATGGTCTCATGTAGTAAGAAATCATTTGTTTGCAGTCAGTTGACGGTTTCGAACAACCATATATGACTTGTGAGCTAGAATCAATCAAGTTCTCCAATATTGCGGGGGGGAGTAAGGGCCCAAGTTGTTCATCGGATAACGAGACTACATAACCAAATTTGTTTGCCTCATGCTCCATTTAAATGTTCAAATCCAACAAGTATTAAAATATCCAGAGGAGGCACTCCAAACAAGTCTCAACCCTCTTCTATAACTTAATCCGACTCTTTTTTATGCACTTGATAGCCAAGAATGTGCATCATCTCTACATAGGCTTGTAAAAAATCATTTATAAAAGTGATATACAAGTTGAAGTAGATTGAATATATCATTCAACTTTTGTACCGTGACGTCGTGACGATGCAGCTCTTGCAATGAGTGAAGGGGCACGATTGAATATATCATTGGAGTGTCCACCTTCCAGTTGCCAACATGGGAAGAAAATGCCCAAAAGTATAAGAACCATGACTTACAACGATTACTATTACCCAACAACTCTCTCTGCATTATGCGAAAGACACCCGCCTATTCTATCCTATAGTAGTTTCGCATAATGCGGAAGGGAGCGAGGTTCCCGCTGGTTGTTTTGACTAGAATGAACAATTACAAACTGAATTAAATGTTTACATAAATTGATAAGAAGTTAATCCAGCCAGCCTCTTACTCGCAGAAACTATAATAATTTGGAGGGCCATGGCCCCAACCGCCCCCCTCCCCCCCTGTTCCTTCGCCGTTGCCCATGATTTTTGTAGAATAAGCCTTTTCCTGTGGAATTTTTCAGATATTTCAAAATATGACACAACATCTCAGTGGAACTTTCGTGGTTTATCTAGGTATCTACTGACTAAGCCTACTGCAGAAGTTATATCAGCCCTTGTAACAGTCAGATATATAAGTTTACCAACCAATCTACGATATTGGTGGTTGTCTGGGTATGGAGAAGTGTCATTATCCCAGTTGGTATTAGGATCCAAGGGAGTAGTAGTGGGTTTTGCCCAAGCATTCCTGTTTCTGACAAAAGATCCAAGACATATTTCCTATGAGACAAGCAAATACCTGAGAAAGAGCGAGAAACTTCGATACCCATAAAATATCTTAATTTTCCCAGATCCTTAGTGACAAAGTGTTTTTCTAGATACTCTTTAGTAGCTTGGATGCCTGCTTGATCACTCCCAGTTAAAATTGTATCATCAACATAAACAATCAGAATTACAAGGCCAGATGATGTTTTCTTAATGAACACTGAGTGATCAGCATGAGAGCAACGAAAACTGAATTTCTGAAGAATACTGAGTTTGTCAAACCAGGTACAGGGATTCTGTTTCAGTCCATAGATCACTTTGTGTAACCTGCACACTTGGAGCACTCCCGCTGAGCAACAAATCTAGGTGGTTTCTCCATGTATGCCTGCTCATGCAGGTCACCATATAAAAAGGCATTTTTAACGTCTACTAATTGAAACAAAGGCCAATCACAATTTACAGCTACAGATATAAGAACACGAACAGAATTCAGACGTGCAACAGGAGAGAAGTCTGAAGAATACTAAGTTTGTCAAACCAGGCACGAGGACTCTATTTCAGTCCATAAATCACTTTGCGCGACCTGCACACTTGGAGCACTCCCGCTGAGCAATAAATCCAGGTGATTTCTCCATGTATGCCTGCTCATGCAGGTCACCATATAAAAAGGTGTTTTTAACGTCTAATTGAAACAAAGGCCAATCACAATTTACAGCTATAGATATAAGAACACGAACAGAATTCAGACGTACAATAGGAGAGAAGTCTCAAAATAATCTACTCCATATCGTTCAATTGTACCACGTGGTTGATACTTTACAATAAAGACCCAATGACAACCGACAGGCGATCAATCAACAACGGCATCAACCAAGTCCCACGTATGTCGATCAATAAGAGCTTGCATTTCAGTCTCCATAGCCTGGCGCCACACATGATGCTGTAAAGCCTGAGCAATATTCTTAGGAATAGATAAAACAAATAGAGTAGAGGTAAAATTGGCAAAATTCATGCCCATGTTAGCAGTTGAACAAAATTTGTCAATAGGATGCTGAGTGCAAGGCCTGGTCCCTTTCCTTAGACTAATAGGAACATCTAAATCAGAAAATACCAGAGGTGGAGGTGGATCTATTGACAAGGATTGAGAAATTGGTGACGAAGGGGCCATGGAGGGAGTTGTAGCTCTCGGTCGTCACTGATATACTTTCAGAGGCGGGGATGGTGCAACATTGGGAGGAGGCAGGATAGTGTCAACCGACACTAGCAGAGGTGTATCAATCAACAAATCAGATGTCAAAGTAGAACCTGTTGTAGAGTGGTATTACATATGCTCAAAGAAGACCACATTAGCACTAACAAACCATTTCTTTACAGAGGAATCATAGCACTTGTATCCTTTTTGAGTCCGAGAGTAACCCAAGAAAACTCATTTGGTAGACCGTGGGTCAAGCTTAGTCAAACTAGGACCCAAGTTTTTGACAAAGCAAGTACTTCCAAAATCCGAGGAGGCACAATAAAAAGTGGGCCATCGGGGTATAGTATTTGATAAGGTACTTGATTGCCAAGGGCAAAGGAGGGAATGTGATTAATCAGGTAACAAATAGTCGAGATAGATTCAGGCCAAAAGATTTGGGGTAGTACTTCTAGGAGGTGCCAAGTGTTGTGCTCCGCAACCCTGTTTTGTTGCGGTGTATGAACATGAAGTTTAATGAATAGTACCCAACTTGCGACAAAACTGGCTGACGGACGATTGCACAAATTCTAGAGCATTATCAATGTGAAAAACTTTGATAGATTTGTCAAACTGGGTATGAATCTCAGCAAAAAATGAGGTCATAGTGTAATGTCCCCGGATTCTAACGTCTTGAGACTTAGAAGGTCCGAGAGGAAAAATCCGAAAACGTTAGGAATTGTATCAAAGAGCGACGCGGAAGCATAATACGCATACATGAACATGCAACTATAATGCATACACAACATTTCTCAACATTAAACATATGCATATTACAACATGAATTATTATAACTTACATTTACATAACTTAAAGAAAGTTTTACTAGTCTATGAACATGTATGCTAACAAGATCTAAACACAAAAGGTACAAACCTAAATGCTGACCACTACTTGTCTTTTCCCCCATGCTAGCTCTGAACCTAGAAAATACATGAAACAACAAATCAACACAATGTGTTGTGTACGTGGGTGAAAGATACATATATATTGTGCTTGCATACTTGAAAATTTCAGAAAGAAAAGATTAAAGAAAACATTATTTAGAGCGAGAATCAGGTAAACCATTTCTTTTATGCATGTCTTTGATGCGGTTGTACTACTAAGTGCGTCAACACCTACAATACTTATATGTTGGGCCCTCCCCGCCCCTTGGGACGCCGCTGGTGGGGAAGAAAGAGAGAGGGGTGGCGGCTAGAGAGCCTGGTCTGATACCATCTTGAATTGTCTGTAAGGGTTAGGGTGCACAATGTGTGTACCCCGTATATTTATAAAGAGAACAATTACATAGAGGTCCTTGTAGAATAGGAAAATAACAAGAGAATATAAAGAACTTAAATAAAATACTAGTTAACAGTACCCTTCCACTGTCCTATAAGAATCTCTGGGATATGATGATATTCCGTGAGTTAAAGACTATCTCACTCCATGAAGTCAAACAGCCTTGACGTCTCAAGAGATTTTAGAGAAGGATCTTACCTCCATCAAAAGTAGCGGGTGAAACTTTGGCCGCTAGAGGAAGGGAGCGTCTACGTGACAAAGACCCTGAAAGTTTAAAGCAAAAGAAGAACAAGTCAAAGTCGCGTCACTCAAAGTGGTGCAACTATTGCAAGAAGACATGTCATACCCGTGATGAATGCTACAAGTTCACGTCTAAAGAGATTTTAGAGAAGGATCTTACCTCCATCAAAAGTAGCGGGTGAAACTTTGGCCGCTAGAGGAAGGGAGCGTCTACGTGACAAAGACCCTAAAAGTTCAAAGCAAAAGAAGAACAAGTCAAAGCCGCGTCACTCAAAGTGGTGCAACTATTGCAAGAAGACATGTCATACCCGTGATGAATGCTACAAGTTGCAAAACAAGCAAAAGCATGAGAAATCAACTGAGGCTGCAACTCATGTAAAGGTGGCTCGTGGAGGTTTTGAAAACGACTACGTTCTTGCTTCATCGCCGTCCTACGACTACAAGAAGGATTGTGTTCTTGATTCAACATGCACGTACCACATGATCGAGCGTAAGGATTATTTTCATGCCTATGAGTCACATCAAGGTGGAGATATCCTTATGGATGATGATCGTCCTTGCAAGACGATTGGTGTTGGCACGATGAAGATCAAAATGTTTGATGGTGAAGTCAGAACATTGACGTAACATGTTGTCAGGTTGAAGAAGAATCTCATTTCATTAAGACAAGGGTTGCAAGTTCCGGTGAAAACGGAGTTCTTGATGTTCTTAAAGCTGATCGGGTCCTCATGAAGGCAGTGAGAAATTCACACAAACTGTTCATTTTGTAAGGTTCCACTATCTCAAGCTCCGCAACGGTTACAACTTCATCTAAAGACACCACAAGGCTCTGGCATATGCGTTGGGGACACATGTCTGAGAAGGGGATGATGCTTCTGAGTAAGAGAGGGTTGTTGTGTGGCGAAAGGATTGGAAAGTTATATTTCTGCGAGCATTGTGTTATGGGGAAGGCCAAACACAATAGCTTCGACACATCAATTCATTCTTCCAAGGATGCTCTAGATTATGTTCACTCTGATCTATGGGGCCCTTTTCGTATTCCTTCCAAAGGTGGTGCTAAATATATGATGACCTTCATTGATGATTGCACAAGGAATGTTTGGGTTTATTTTCTCAAGAGCAAGGACGAGGCGTTCTCGACTTTCAAGCAATGGAAGGCTCTTATTGAGAATCAAACTGACAAGAGCATAAAGACTTTTCAGACTGATAACGGCTTAGAGTTCTGTTCCAAGGAGTTCAATAACTTCTCCAGTGATCATGGGATCAAAATACATCGTACAGTGCGTCACACTCCCTAATAGAATGGGGTAGTAGAAAGAATGAACATAACGTTGTTGGAAAAGGCCCGACGCATGCTTCTGAATGCGGGTGTGGATAGATCTTTCTCGGCTGAAGCTATATCAACTTCTTGTTATTTGGTGAACCGTTCTCTAACGTCCTCTATTATTAATTTCAAGACTCCTGAAGAAGCTTGGTCTGGTAAACCTGTTGATTATTCGAATATGCGAATGTTCGGTTGCCCTGCTTATGCACATTCTAATACTGGCAAATTAGAACCTAGAGCTATCAAATGCATATTCCTTGGTTATGCTTTTGGGGTGAAAAGATACCGTCTTCGGTGCAAGGATCCTTCACCACGTTTCTCGGTAGAGAGCAACGTTACTTTTAACGAATCTGCCATGGTGTCTACTATGCTAGACACAAATAGCTCTTCTACAAGTTCTCTACAGGGCATCTCACAATAGGTGGAGACCAAAGTAGATGTCGGCTCACAGGTTGATGAATAAGATTCCTCTTCTATGCTAGATGATTCCAGAGAGTTCTTACACTGTAACTAAAGGCAAAGGCAAACAGAATGTCAAACCACTCCAATGCCATGGGGCTTTGGTGACTCCATGGTAGCCTATGCTCTTTTTAACGCCGTTGATGTGGACATTGGTGATGAGCCCACTAATTTCCGTGATGCAGTCGCATGTCATGATGCTCCGCAGTGGATTGCTGCAATGAAAAGATGGAATCTCTTCACAAGAATCAAACTTGGGATTTGGTGGTACCTCCTAAAGGCAAGAAAGTAGTGGGTTACAAGTGGGTCTATAAGAAGAAAGAAGGTGATATATACAAGGCACACCTTGTTGCAAAAGGCTACAGTTAAATTGAAGGCATTGATTATAATGAAGTCTTCTCCCCCGTTGTCAAGCATAGTTCCATACGAGTGCTTCTTTCTTTGGTAGCCATTCAAGACCTAGAGTTGCAACAACTAGATGTAAAGGCAACTTTTCTACATGGTGAACTAGAAGAAAAGATCTACATGCAACAGCCAGAGGTTTTTGAAGACAAAGAGAACCATGTGTGGTTGCTCAAGAGGTCGCTTTATGGGCTGAAACAATCTCCTAGTAAATGGTATAGGAGATTTGACACTTTCATGACACACAATGGATCTTCCAGGAGTAGCTATGACGCTTGTGTCTACTACAAAGGGCTGGATGACAATGTTGGATCCTAGATGGGTGATTAGATGCTCTAGAGGGGGGGTGAATAGAGTTTAATGCACTTAAACAAAATTCATTAGACCTTCAAGATACATCACAAGATAAGGTTGTCAAATAGGTAATTTGAGTGCAACTAAAACATGCATAGTAAGGATGAGAGAGATTGAGCAAACACAAGTAGACAAGCTATTTAGAGTGGTTCCACACTTCAAACTAGAAGTGAGTCAGTTCACTTACTTAGAGAGGTCAACCTCTAGGATTTCTTAACCTTGCACCTTCATTATATTTATTATAAGAGATACAATACATGACCACCAAAGGACTTACCTATCCAATACAAGGAGTCTTCAACCTTACCAAGGACTTTCCCACTATGCAAGGAGTCTTCCGCCTTCTTCCAAGGACTTACCTACTCTTGCACAAGTCTTCATCCTTCAAGGAATTACCCACTCTTCTTGGATCTTTAGCCTTTGACTTCACCTTCACTCAGAGAAGCTTCCACCAAGGACTTACCCACTTGAGCAAAGAGTCTTCTGCCTTCACCAAGGGCTTACCCACTCTTGCTCCAAGTCTTCAGCCTTGATCTTCACTAAGGGACTCCTTCCCTTGTTCTTCTTCACCTCTCTTAGCCAAGAGAGAGAACCTTCATCTTCATGGTTGAAATGAGAGATAGGAAGGTGGTGGAAGTGAGAGTCTCAAAAGATATACATGTAGGACTAGCTCTCTTACAGATTTCCTACTCACTCTAACGAATGTAGCAAGTGATTAAGCTTAGACAGAGAGAGGAGGTTGTAGGAAGCACTCAACTATAGAATATGAACCTCACATAGAGTTTTGCATTTATTGCTCAACCTTAGAATGAAGCCCAAGGGGTCCTATTTATAGCTGGGGATGCCTCTTAGCCTTTGGGAACACTTAAGAACGAAAACTAGCCGTTTTGTGGCTTGCAACAGATATATTTTCACTTGTTGCAACTCCACAACGGCTAGAAACACTTTTCTGCACTTTTCCGTACAGTGCAATCGATCGAGTTTCTATAAAGGTAACTCGACCGATCCCACTAAAAGACAAGACCAATTTAGGCCATCGGTCGAGTTTGTCCTGGGGTAACTCAACCGATTCACTTAAATCAGTTTTAGTCAGTAGAGGGATCGGTCGAGTTATGTGAAGTGTAAACTCGACCGATCAAAAGTCATTTTCAAGATCCAATCAAGATCGGTCGAGTTTGCAACTCGATCGATGAACAACCTGATGTGAATTTGGAAAATGGCTTTTGAGTGCTTAAATATTCAATCTAAGTGCTCCTGATTTTTTCTAAGCTTAATTACAAGTCATACAATCATTACAAGTGATTTACAACATGATTCTAATGGATTTACATCATATTACAAAAATGTGCACTTGTATTGACTTTGACTTGTCTTTTCTCCAAGTTGAGATGTGCAAGTTAGGGCATTTGGAGTGTGTCTATACCTAATCTGAAATCACTCAAGTAGAAGCATGAGACACATAATTGGAATGGTTTAGTGATCATCAAAACAAGGGTTTTGTCAATTTAGACCTTGAGTCAACAGACAATTCCTTTGTTTTTACCTACTGCTATATGTTGATGACATGTTGATTGCTTACTTCTAGATACGCATCTGAGATTGCCATGTGAAATCTCTTCTAGGTGGAGAATTTGATATGCATTTACATCCAACCGGATCGTATACAGTCCAACGCTGGACTGTAAATATTGTTGATTTGGAAATACAATCCGTGTTACGGACCGTGGAGTTTGTTGAGAGAGTGTCTTAAACTATCTAGAAAAACTTCCTTGATGAACTGGATGTCTACACCAAGCCTCGGCATCTTCGGGATGCGTTTTGGGCACCTACAAGTGTATTTACGATCGTATACTCCAGACCATATATGGTCTTCCTGCAGGTCCTGAACTGTATATGTATTTACAGTCCAATCGGACCGTATACAGTCCAGTGTTGAACTGTTAATGTTACTTATTTGGAAATACAATCCGTGTTACGGACCGTATACAGTCCCTGCCGAACCGTAAATGCGGCCAGAAAACAACCTAATGACTTCGAGACTTTAGATATGGGCCCTATTCTTACAAATAGACCCACCCTCCCAACTCATCCCAAACAGGAAGAGCAACGAAGAGACATCAAGAGACGTCGTTTTTCGAAGACCTAAAGCCACAGACGGACCTAGGGCTTTCCTTAGGATTTCACGCCTCCAAGAGCTCCTCTCCAAGCAACCGTCTTCTTCCACAGTTGGCTTTTAGGTGTAAAAGGGGATTGGGTTCTTCTTCTCTCTTCTATAATCATCATCTCTGTAATCTCTCTATCAATAATATCATCTCCGCCGGTGGATGTAGGCTCCCACATTGGGAATTTGCCGAACCACTATAAATCTCGTGTTTGTGGTTGCTTGCTTGTTCGTTGTTGATCTTCGTGGTACATATTCGGTTTGGAGTGCTCGATCTCACGCTTCCGCATCTCCGCAATGAGCTCGTTGGGCCTTGTTGTTCGGGTAACCCATCACCACCGTATCCCAACATACCATATGATGGAAATACAAACTATATGATGTTTCTTGTTTTTTGGAACTCCTATAAAATGTGTTATGACATTTTTGTTGAAAAATCTTGGATGTGACAGGCACAACGGAAGTAACAAAAAGTAATTACATTCTCACAATCTCGTCAACAATAATATACCCGGGAGGAAGGATGTGAAGTATATCTTGTCACAGAGTAGACCCAGTGACGTTGCTCATAAGAAATATTAAGGGAAGAAGATGTCGACGATGTTCTCCTAACACAGTCGTAATACACCAACGTCTTTACGTAGTTCACATGGATGACGAGAACTTCACATCGCACTGTAAGAGTTTGTGGGGAAGGATCAACCTTTTCGTTGGCAACGTGCTAGCATTGCCCAATCTCTCCTTTCTCTCTCTCATTGTGGGTAATGGCGACTATGGTTCACGTCCAACGGCGTAACCAAAAATCTGACCATCATGCCCCTTTATATAGGAGAGTTAAGGAGCATGTTTCTAATAAACCCTGAGGAATGAAAAGGCAACGGGCTGCTTTGTAGCGGCCTGTTCGAGAACTGCTGAAAAACAAGCAGTCAGGCAAATGTCTAGTCTGTCGGGCGGCAGATTGGGTCAGAATATTCTGGATATAATTGGCCATTTGTTGATCCAGTCCATTCGGGTCACTAGACCAACCAGTCGAGCAATTGGGTAATCTTGTTCAGTCGGGTGTTTGGGCTAGCTAGTGGACTAATTGGTTGGATCTCGGCCTGGTCAATCAACTGACCTTCAATTTTATGGACTGGTCTATCCAATCAAGCAACTGGACTTTCTAGTTGGTCTACCAAGTCCTTCATGATATAATTAATTACCTAAACTTTTTAATAACCAATTAATTAGGTATACAAGATTATACTCATCTTCCCCGTGCATATCCTATGCGTGCGACCCTATAGGCTCCAAACTACATTGGTAGTGATATCGATCGTCAAATTATGACTTCATAGACAATTATTGGTATCTACCAAGACTTCATTGACACCTAAATAGTCGGAGAAGTTGAAGAACAACTTCAACCTGGTACTGTGATCAGTGTTCCACAATCGCATAACCCTTTGACTTTAGTATCTAAATTGGATTCGAGCATGGAAATTTCATCCTCTTAATGTTCAATCTTTGTTCCTTGATCTAGAGTCGACAGTTTGAGAAACATTTGACCTCAACATCATATGTTGTCTCACATGAGCATGGCTATGCATCTCATAGTCTATAACTCATCAAGTGTCTGCAACATCACTCCAATAGGAGGGACAAATTTGATCTATATCACTCACAATAATTCATGTGTCATAGTGCACCCAAACACTGCTTGTATGGAAACCCTCAGTTAATGATTGGTATCTAGCAAGACTTCATTGACACCTAAGTAATTGGAGAAGTTGAAGAACAACTTCAACCTAGTATTGTGATTGGTGTTATAGTGATCATATAATCCGTTTGTCTTTAGTATCTAGATTGAATCCGAGGCATGGAAATGTCATTCTCTTAATTTTAAATCTTTGTTCCTTGATTTAGAGTAGACAATTTGAGTAATATATGAGCTCAACATCATGTTGTCTCATATGAGCATGACCATGCATCTTGTTGTCTCACTCACAATGTTTTGAAAAGCGCAGAGCGGGAGGCGTGTGGACAACACCTTGTAGCCGATTAATTGCCAGGTGAGCGATTAAGCGGACTTTTTTTGAAAAAGTGGCTCCTATATTCTTATATATTTTTATACAAAATTACACATATTTGTATATAAAAAATATATTTGAATGGAACTTTTATACATATCTAATCAGCAAATCAGTAATTAAAACTACATAGTAACCAATCAATTACTACCAATCAATATTTCTAATCACCAAAATCAGCAAACAAAACAATAATTGTAAATAACCAATTATGAATTCATTATTAAACTGTAAACGACTAATCAATACTACTAATAGGTAAAATATGCAAGCATATCAGTAAATCAATTTTTAATCAAGCATTTATCAATACTTACCACCAAACAATATTTCTAATCATCAACAAGCGAATCAGTAATTGTAAATAACCAACTATGAATGAATTGTTAACAACTTTACTACTAATCTGTAATATTAATCAAATAATCACTGTTGTGCCAAAAAAGTAATACTAGTAATACCAATCAGTAATCAGTTAAAGCAGCAAGGAAATCAATAAAACTAATCATTCACTAGAAGTATAATAGAGTAATATCCATTCAAGTATAAAATCAGCAAAGAAATTCCAGTATCATGGCTTTAGGAGCCGATTTTTACTTAAGAGGGTCAAAGCGACCGCCTAAAATAGTTGTTGAAGCGGCCACTTAGGCGGGCTAAGCGTCCCTATAGCGGGCGCTTAATGGCGCAAGCGCCAGACAAGATTACAACGACCATGACCCATCAACGCTTAAGCGGCCGCCTGGGCCTTTTTTAATACACTGCTTACTCATCAAGTGGCCACGATATCACTCCAATAGGAAGGACAAATTTCATCTATATCACTCACAATAATCCATGTGTCATAGTGCACCCAAACACTGCATGTATGACAACCTTTATTCAAGGTCTCTTTGAGTCGTGTCAAAGTACACGGAAAAACATCTGATCATTGTAGCGACTTTAGGTCTAAGGATCACAATCACCAGATATGATTCTGACTGTCATTTGTGGCTTCCATGTATCATGCTTAAGTTGTGTCTTTCCAGTATACATGTTTATAACGAGTACCTATGTGCTTGACTTGATATATAATATAATGACTAATGAGACGTAGTCATCAGTCACAGCGCATACTAGTCTTAATGTATTATTGTCGTCCCAATTTTCACAATAATATTTGACTAGGTACCTAGACAGGCATACATATGATTTCATGTTCACGTCTCCACCCCAAAATTACATGTCATTGAGCCATACATTCTTAGGACATTATTATCTTTATTCTGTTAACATATATTCCTGTTTTATGTATTCTGTTATTTGTTTTGTTATTTCTATATTATATGTGGACATCTCTGTAATTGTTTCAGTAATATATATATGAGGGTGCACACACTGTGCAACCCTACGCTTCCCACAACTGCTTTGTGTTTCACATGGTATCAGAGCAGTAAGATCTAGCCGCCACCCTCCCACCCCTCTCTCTTCTCCGGCCGCCCCCACCCCCTCACCCCCCCGCCGCCGGGCAGCAGCCGCCGACCGGCTGGGCCGCCGGGCGCCCACACCGCCGCAGGGGCCGGTGCGCCTCCGCGGTTGATTGCCGCCGGCACGTTGGCTCCGTGAAGATCTGCAACTGTCCGGTGGCTTGAAGTTGGTGTGACGTAGACCGCTCTTTCGGTCTTTTGCCTGCCTGCCCGTGTAGGCCGTTGTGCCACCGGGTTCTGTTCTGCACTTCGGCGTAGACCATATGTGAGAGGTTCTTCTACGTAGTTCTGTGTCTGCTGTGCTTGTCTGACGGCGTAGACCGTCTCCTGCCTGATCGTGCCTGTTTACTTCTGTGCCTACTGCTCACATGGCGTCCTCGAGTGATGACTTCCGCCGTCAGGTTACGACTGTGAAGCATGATGGGCGCAACTATCCACATTGGGTATGCTCCATGACGATCTATGCCAAATCCCAGGGAAAGTACTCACATCTTACCCGTGCTGGTCCGCCAGCACCCGCAGAGGACGTTGACGCTAAAGATGTGAAGGCGTATGATGACTGGGTTCGTGACGACTCGACTGTGATGACATGGATTCTCAACAGCAGTGTTGAGAAGATTAGCGTCACACTTCTTCACTTGCCTACGGCGAAGCAGATGTGGGATCAGCTCGCCGGTACATACTCGCATAGTCAGAACCCCAAGAAAGTGTTTGACATCACCAAGCAACTGGGACGTCTACAATTCACGGGGACGGACATTGCGGATTACTTTTCTGACTTTACTGGATTGTGGGGTGAACTGGAATCCTATCACCCTCTTTCCACAGACCTGGCTACCATGCAGCGTCAGCGCCAGGAGCTGCAGTTAGTCCAGTTTCTTTGTGGACTGCCTGAGTCCTACGCTGGAGTTGTGGACCAGATCCTAGCCAGTGACCCTCTGCCGTCACTACAGAGTGCCTACAAGCGTCTTCAGCGTTTGCCTTCGTCTTCATCGTCTCTGGATACTGATGTTGGGGAATCTTCTGCCCTTGCTGCAGCATCTGGTCGTGGCTGTGGTCGTGGCCGTGGTCGCTTTACGGACAGCCGTCCTCCCTTGGGTGGAGGACGAGGACGGGCTGCTTCTGGTCGTGGAGCCTCTTCTACTGCCCCTACTGCTGGTGCGCGTCCTCAGTCAGGACAGCGCCTTTGTACCTTCTGTGGCCGGTCCAACCATATTGAAGAGAAATGCTGGGAAAAATATGGTAAGCCGGCATGGGCCAATGCAGCTGCTGACTCTACTCCTACGGCATCAGAAGGAACGACTCAGCCTACTGACTCTGCCTCCTCGGGTACGACTGCGGACTACATCCGTGCTGAGGTGGAGCGACTTCTTCTTGAGCGTGCTGGTGCGTCGTCTACAGCTTCGACTAGTGGAGCTCATGTTGCAGCTTATTCTGGTTATGACACTGCCTTCCTGAGCTCTTCTTCTACTCCTGGTAATACTAAGTGGGTCATCGACTCCGGTGCCTCTTCACATATTTCAGGAAATCGATCTCTGTTTAACAAATTATATAAACCTGCTCGACCCTCATCTGTTATGCTGGCTGATGGTTCCAAGTCTGCGGTATCTGGAGTAGGGGATATTGTTTCTGACTTTCTGCTGAAATCTGCCTTATATGTGCCTAGATTTCCTTTGAATCTATTGTCTGTCAGCAAGATATTGAGAAGTCTACAGTGTAGTCTGACTTTTATTCCTGGTTCATGTGTTTTTCAGGACCTTCGCACGAGGATGAAGATTGGTGGGGGTTATGAAGGTGCCGATGGACTATTCTACCTGGATCATTTGCCAAAAGCAGCTAAAGCAACTGTGATTCCTGCATTATCTACCTCGGTGTCTGCATTACAGTGGCACTACCGGCTGGGACATCCATCATCTGAAAAGCTTCGCCATTTAGTTTCTGATCTTGGCATTTGTAGTTTTCAGTGCGAGTCATGTCAGCTTGGAAAGCAGACTAGAGCTGTTTATCCTAGACGCAGTCATATTAGCAGTAAAAACATGTTTGATCTAGTGCATTATGATGTATGGGGCCCTTGTCATGTGCCGAGTCTATCTGGTCATAAGTATTTTATTCTGTTTATTGATGATTTTTCAAGGACTACTTGGTTGTTTATGATGAAAAGTAGGTCCGAAGTTTTGTCTATTATCAAGTTCTTTTTTGCTGAAATAAAAACACAATATGGTGTACCTGACAATGCGCTGGAATTTGTTAAAAAAGATGTGGATGTTTTTTGTAAATCTGTTGGTACGATTCATCAAACCTCCTGTGCTTATACACCTCAGCAAAATGGTGTGGCTGAGCGTAAAAATAGACATGTGTTAGAGGTGGCTAGGACTATTATGATGCATACACATGTTCCTCGCTCTTTTTGGCCTGAGGCTATATTGACTGCTTGTTTTTTGATAAATAGAATGCCATCATCTGTGATTGGAAACAAAATACCTATTCAAGTTCTTCAACCAGATATTCAGTTATTTACTGTGCCTCCTCGGATTTTTGGATGTACCTGCTTTGTAAGGTTACTTGGACCTGCTTCTGATAAACTGTCCCCTCGTGCTGAGAAGTGTATTTTTTTGGGATATTCTCGTACCCAGAAGGGATAAAGATGTTACAGTCCTACTGCAAGAAAATGGTATACTAGCAGTGATGTAGTTTTTTTTTAGGATACCCCTTACTATTCTACTCGCGGTGACAGTTTGCAGTCTGATCTTGTTGCCTCCCCTCTACCTGTTACTACTGATTGTGTGCCTGATATTACTGACAATGTCACTACTGAGGCTGCTAAACCTCCTATTATAGTTTATCAACGCAGGAACAGAGCACCTTCTACTCAAGAAACCCCACATGAAAACCAATCTTCACCTCCAGAAGGTTCTACTACACCTGAGGTACATTCTGATCTTGATATACCCATTGCTCTTAGAAAGGGTACTCGTTCCTGCACATCCCACAGTATTGCTCAGTTTGTTTCTACTGATCATCTGAATGTTTATTCTAGCAATTTTGTATATGCCTTATCTGTTGTTGATGTTCCAAAGAATATCCAGGATGCTCTACAGAGTACTGGATGGATGTCTGCTATGAAAGAGGAAATGTTGGCTCTTGCTGAACGAGATACTTGGGAGCTGGTGGATCCACCTCCTCAGTGCAAACCTGTAGGCTGCAGGTGGGTGTATGCTGTGAAATATCAACCTGACGGCACTGTTGAAAGGCTGAAGGCACGCTTAGTTGCTAAAGGCTACACCCAAACTTATGGTATTGACTATTTTGAGACATTCTCTCCTGTTGCTCGTCTTAATTCTGTCAGAATTCTTCTTTTTGTTGCTGTTAATCTTGACTGGCCACTGTTGCAATTAGATGTGAAAAATGCCTTCTTGTATGGTGATTTACAAGAAGAAGTCTATATGGAGCAACCTCCTGGGTTTGTTGCTCAGGGGGAGTCTCACAAAGTTTGCAGGTTAAAGAAGTCTATTTATGGACTTAAGCAGAGTCCCCGTGCCTGGTTTGATAAATTGAGCAAAATTATGATTGACTTTGGGTTTCTGAGATCTCAGGTGGATCATTTTGTTTTCACCAAGAAGACTTCAGCTGGTATTATTATTCTGATTGTCTATGTTGATGATATTATCATATCTGGCAGTGATTCTATAGGTATTCAGGCTACTAAATCTCATCTAGGCAAGCACTTTGCTACCAAAGATTTGGGCAAACTTAGATATTTTCTGGGCATAGAAGTCTCTAGAAACTCTAATGCTCTTGTGTTGTCTCAGCGAAAATATGTCCTAGACATACTGCAGGAGACTGGTATGCTGGGAGCGAGGCCTGCTGATATTCCTCTAGATCCTAATGTAAATTGGGATGATGACTCTTCTCCTCTCTTTGCTGATCATAAAAAGTACATGAGGTTGATTGGTAAGCTCATTTATTTGACTGTCACTAGAGCTGATATTTCTACTGCAGTGGGCCTTCTTAGCAGGTACCTTGATAAACCCAGACAGTGTCACTGGGATGCTCTTTGTCAGATTCTACGATATTTGAAGTCTCCTGGCAAGGGACTTCACTACAGGAAGCATGGACACTGTTCTCTTGAAGGGTACTCTGATTCTGATTATGCAGGCAGCAGAGTTGACAGAAAATCTACTTCTGGGTATTGTACGTATGTTGGAGGTAATCTTGTTACCTGGAGGGGTAAAAAACAAAATGTTGTGGCCAGGTCCAGTGCTGAAGCTGAATATAGGGCCATGGCCCATACTGCCTGTGAATTGTGGGTGCGCTCTCTGTTAAAAGAGTTCGGGGTTGATTCTTCTTCTGTTATACCTATGCACTGTGACAATAAAGCTGCTATCTTCATTGCTAATAATCCAGTTTATCATGAGCGCACTAAACACATTGAAGTAGATTGTCATTTTATTCAGGAATCCATTCTTACTGGCAAGATCTGCACTCCCTTCACTCGTTCTGAAGACCAAGTTGCTGATATCTTCACCAAGCTGCTGGCGAAGAAGCAATTCTGCACACTGACGGACAAGTTGGGCATGATTGATATCTATGCTCCAACTTGAGGGGGAGTGTTAACATATATTCCTGTTTTATGTGTTCTGTTATTTGTTTTGTTATTTCTATATTATATGTGGACCTCTCTGTAATTGTTTCAGTAATATATATATGAGGGTGCACACACTGTGCAACCCTACGCTTCCCACAACTGCTTTGTGTTTCACATATTCATCATCTCATATTGAAGCAAACATTATAATTGGAATTGTCTTTATTAATAATCAAATTAAATACTAAATGTGCCATTACAATCATCATATGACTCTCGGGGCATACTTCCCACAACTTCTCTTAGCTGTTATGTTGTTTGATTCTTATGTAAATTAAACCCATTAGCTCAAAGTAGTTCCTTTACGCATGAAAGCGATATCTTTATGCTTGTTCTTGCACTTGGTGCAATTTCCATACACTTTTGAATCGAAAGTTGAAATTTGGAATGGTTGAATACTATTGTGATCGAGAAGTAAAATAAAAAACTTCTAGGTGGATATGATGAGAGGATTTGACCTTGGTATGGGTTGTGGTGGAGAAATAGGTCTGGTGCTGCCCTAGATAGATTCCTTGATCTTAGTATGGTCAGAGGCGTTAAACGCACCCTGATTTAGGTAGTTGAAATTGTATGGTAGTACATGTTATATCTTATGAAGTCACAAAGGCTCGATTAATCTTTTAATTACATCCATGTGGATTGTATGTAACTCGATTGACGCAGTTAATAAATTGAGTAATTGATCTAAGTAGTCCAATGCAACCCTCATCATGTAATACCCTAAGTCTGTAGATCTATTTCCTTGAGTCAGTGGGGGAAATAGTGAACCGAGTTGATCTTGTAGCAATCTGAGAATTTTAGAGAAGATGTCACGGTCATATATTAGTGAATATGCGGGGAAGCTTGGGGTTGGCATACCTAATGTCTTCAAATCTTGTTGGGACTTGGTAGTGACCGATGGTCCAATGATATGTCATAGACGATGGGTACGGTAGTGTCTCAGTATAATTGGATTTTATGTCCTGTTTTCTTAGTTCAGTGACCTATATTCTCAGGGTATACATGTGATATACGTTGACCCGCTTTTGAGCATTTTCACTGTAGATCTGACCATTGTGCATTTTGTTAATCTCACTTTGAATATGAGGTGTGGAGAGATCAAATGGTGTGCAATCCTCAGATCTTATATTTGGCTACTCTGGACTTCATAGATACTAGCTTGTAGTTTGAGCGGTACACTTCAAACTATCTGAACATAATAAAATGTATAACTCAATCATGCAATAATTTTTACTTAGGTTTCTAATTGACAATTCACATGAATGCGTTGTTGTTACGCTTTTTCTTCCTACAAATGATGTACGTGATTCATGCTCGGGTGGTGAGTCTCGTACACCCCAATGCTTTTAATTATCCAAAAGTTTATATGCATAAAAATGTTTATAATAGCCGACAAAAGAGTAGCTCGGGTGGTGAGGCTTGTAAAATCTAATTAAGGGTCCCGAGTTTAATTTAATGAATGGTCCAAAAATGCCCGATTGAGATTGTTTGAAACATGTCTAGCAAAAATGGTATAATGATTATATATTATTTTATAGATTATTGCAAAATAGTTAATTATCAAATGTTTAAATATAACTTATATTACTACGAGACTTGATTTTTCTAGACTTATTAACATGACTAAACAAACATATTTTCCATGAAGCCTAATTTGGAAATCGATTCGCCTTGATACCAACCCGACCTGATCATACCCAAGGAAGAAGATACCGACGATATTGTCGGTAAACCGCTTCGTTTACCGATATCGACCCAATCCGGCACCGGTTCATGCAATTCTGTCGTTGCTCCCGCAAATATCGGTAAACCGGTCGGTTTCGGCGATATTTGGGGGGGACAGTGTAAAAACTCCAACTTATAGGCGATATCTGCGGTATGCCGCCCCGACATACCGCTATTTGCAATCTTGCGACTGCTGCTGCTGCTAGAGTGAAGAAAGTTGGAGATTTTCTTCCTTGGAGCTCAAATCGGCCCTAATCAATGTATGTTTTCTTAATTTCTTTCATTCTTCATCATTTCCAACCCCTCTCCTATCTATTTCCTTCTATTTTCACCATAAAAGCTCTCCAAAAATCTCTAAATACACCCAAATCTTAGATCTACTTCAAAAAAATTAGGATTAATGCTATTTAACAGTAGATCTTTGATTATTATATGTAGATCTACTAATGTATAACTAGATCTACTACTCTTAATTAGTATTATCATATAATTTCACTAATTAATACTAAATTCGTCATAATACAATAAGTACTAGAAATAATAGGTATCTAACTTAGGTTTAGTAGAAGAAGTTGTACCACTACCAATGTGAATAAATAACAAACAAAAATATAGTAAAAATATTTGTATTTTTCATTTTTTTATTTATTTAAAATGCTGAAAATAAAAAAATCATTTTTTTTCTACAGAAATGTGTGTGTTAGTGTTATGTAAAATGGAATGAATAAAGTTGTAATACATCACTTGACTTAATACTAGATAATTATCAGATTTTATAATTTTTAAATTAATTTCAGACTTTAATTTTTTTATTTAAGCCTTTTTTCTTGTTAATAAAAATCTTAAAAAATATTGTGTTTGATTCTATAAATACATTTAACATTTATACACCTAAACGTGTTGCGTTTGATTCTATAATACATAAAATAGATTAATTTCTTGCAATTTAATGGGTTATTGATTTCATACACCTAATTTTTATTTGTCTGTCTTTTTACAGTGTTGACTTTTGACTTTTGAGAAGATGTCTTCAAGCGATGGTGAGGGTGCTGGGGCCGATAATGTTGGAGTTAAGAATGTGACGGATTTTGCATGGAATCATTGCACGCCTCTTGACGGCAATAGGGGAAAGATAGTTTGCAATTACTGCAACAAGACAATTGGTGGAGGAGGGATTACTAGGTTCAAACGTCACATTACTGGTGGTGACAAAAATGTGGCAATGTGCCAAAGGTGTCCCCAAAGTGTTAGGAATGATTTCAGGAATCTTATGGGTGCAAAGAAACACAAACAACAAAAGCTGAAGGCAGCTGACAAAGGTTACACAGATACATTATTCAATGTTAGGGGCATAGGTTCTTCTGCTGAATCAGATGATGACATTGCATATCCTCCTGATTGTGACACAACTTATTCACGTCGTGCGTATAGATGTGCCCTCAGAGATTCCCTCAGAGATGAGTGGAAAGAGAGGAGGCATCTCGAATTACAAGGAGGTATGGGCCATCTGGTGTAGGTGGAGGCAGTGGTGCACGTATTCCTGTTGTTGACCTAGATGACGATGAAGACAGAGCTGGTCATGGTAAAAGGAAGAAAGGCGACATTGATACACTTTTTCGTTCTGCTAGTGTGAGATTGAGCCATGTTGATGAGCCAAGGGTTAAGAAGCCTGAGGCTAGGCAAAAAGGCATCAAAGCAATATTCACTGGTGCAAAAGATAAGGTCGGCAAGGCAGTGGGTAAGTTCTTCTTTGCTCATGGTATACCTGCACATGTTGCAACTGAACCGTATCTGCAGCATATGGTAGATGTGATAGGGGATTCTGGGAGGGGCGTCAAGGCTCCCAGTTCATATGAATTAATGAACAAGTTTCTTCCCCTAGAAAAGAAGGATCTACAAGTATGGATTTCAGACCAAAAACATGTGGTCTGAATATGGCGTCACACTTATGTGTGTGATGGGTGGACTAGTGGCAACAAAAGACAAATTATCAACTTTCTTGTACATTGTCGTGGATCCATTGTTGATGCTTCAGGTGAGGTCAGAAACCACAGGTACATAAAGAAACTAATGAAAACATACATGAAGCAGGTTGGTGTGGAAAATGTGGTGCAGATAGTTACTGATAATGGTTTTGCCTTCAAAAAGACCGGGGAGAGTTTAATGAAGAAATATCCCATATACTGGACACCTTGTGCTGCCCACTACATAGATCTCATTCTCAAGGACATTGGCTCAATTGATTTCATTAAATATGTTGTCATTGATGGTAGCTTGATCACATGATTCATCTACAACCATTCTTTTCTGTTAAATGCAATGAGGCGACCTGAGTATTGTGGAGGTGATCTGATTAGAACAGGTGCAACTAGATTTGCAACAAACTTTCTTGTCTTACAATCATTAAAGTCCAAAAAGGATGGACTTAAGAGGCTCTTCAATGGAGTGGAGTGGACCTCCATGAAGGAGCACAATACCCCAGTTGGCAGAAGAATTGAGGAGTTGATTGCCAGCAGACCTTTTTGGGATAAGGTTACTAGGGTGCTGCGAATAATGGAACCCATTGTCAAGGTATTGAGGCTGGTAGATGGTGAAAAAACTGCAACAATGCCTTTTTTATATGATGCAATGACCTCAATGGTGGATAACATCAAAAAAGCAGCTCCTAAGTCTAATGAGCAATACATCAGAATTTATGAGAATCGTTGGACAAATATGCTTTTGCATCCATCGCATAAAGCAGGTATATATCTCAATTATGTTCTAAGTTTCTAACTTCTAAGTTATTTGTCTAACTCATAATCTACCTATTAAAATGTCATTCTTATTTCCTTATTTATCTTTGTGACAACTTATTATTTGAATCCGAGGTTCCAATACTCACGAACGCTTGAATTGAATCCGACTCTAATGAATGCAGTGAGAGATGTCACCAACAAGTTTATTACCTCTCCAGAAGAGCGATTGCTAGTACTGGAAGAGGTATAAGATAACTATATAACTTACATTCTTAATTTCTCATTAGTCATTAGTCCTCACTTTGATTTCATCATCTAAATATTGTAAATGATGTTTTTTTTGCAGTTGCGCCATTTTCGTGAAGGCATTGGATGTTTTGTACATCCAAATGCGGTTTCTGATCGTGAGGCAGGTGATCCTTGTGAGTGGTGGGTTTGGAATGGAGCAGGTGCCCCCCATTTAAGAAAAGTGGTTGTTCGCCTCCTTGCTCAAACAACATCTGCAGGGGGTTGTGAAAGAAATTGGATCACATTCAATCTGATACACTCAAAGAGAAGGAACAAGCTTGAGGCAAACAGGTTGAGGAACCTTGTCTACGTTCACTGCAACATGCGGTTGAGGGCTAGAGCAATACGAGATGCCAACTATAGGGAAGTCGATTTTTATGTTGTCCACGATCCCATTGACACCGCATACACTTTCACCACTGAAAGACGTAGAGGGCTGGAAGAAGATTCAGAAAATCCTTTAGAGGAATGGATGAATGAGATAGGTCGTCCTGTTCTTGATAATTTAGATGGACGTCCAGATCCATATATAGAAGAGCAATTTGAGGGAAATAATGGTGATCATATTATTCTTGATAATCCGCCTGAAAGACTTGAGCCTGAAGTTGCACATGTAAATGTTGATGTGGAAATTGATAGAACAGTAGAGGAGCAGTTAGCTAGCTCAGATTCTTCTTCTTCAGTTGGTTCCAAATCTAAGTCTGATGATGGTGACAATGATGGTGGTAATCAAAGTCAACGCTCTCCTGAATATATTCCAGCTGTGGATCCTCAACATGATGATCAGCCTTATGTTACTAGGGGTGCACCTCCACAACAACAAGAATATCCCATGACTGAAAAAACTTTTCAAAGAAGAAAAACTCGAACTAGGAAAGATTACAGCGATGCACCTTCACCAAATGCCACAATGCCCACAACTCCAAGCCCCCTACCCCTACTACCCATCCAATCCACAACCACAACCACAATACCAGAGTCCAAGTGATTATTATTCTGATCTTGCTAATTCAATGGATACATTGAGCATATCTGACTCTCAATCTCAACATTCATTTGGAGATATGTTATTTGGGCAGACACTTCCATACCCATCTCACGCTTCTTAGTCCCAACATGGGTATTCTGGATATCAAGTTGAACCACAACCAAGATTACAATTAGAACTTGGACTTGGTATGGGATATCATGAAGCATACTTTGTCCGTAGCCCTTATGGATGCTTTCGGGTGAACACCGAAGCATACTCTGGTGATTGAGGGAAAACATGGAGTGGTGGGCATACTACAATTTTTCCTATTGCTGGTGTTCCATTACAACCTCCTTTTCCTCAACCTCAAGCTCCTCGAGCATGGACACCGGGAATAGGATAAACTGTAGTATGCTCACCACTCCATGTTTGACCTCCATCACCAGTATGCTTCAATGTTCACCTGAAAGCATCCATAAGGGCTACGGACAGAGTATGCTTCGTGATATCCGAAGCCTAATTCTAATCTTGGTAATGGCTCAACTTGATATCCAGAATACCCATGTTGGGACTGAGATGGGTATGGAAGTGTCTGTCCAAAAAACATATCTCCAAATGAATGCTGAGATTGAGAGTCAAATATGCTCATGGTATCCAATGAATCAGCAAGATCAGAATAATAATCACTTTGGCTCTGGTATTGTGGTTGTGGTGGTGCGCCGCTGTAATCTTTCCCAGTTCGAGTTTTTCTCCTTTAAAATGTTTTATCAGCCATGGGATATTCCTGTTCTGGTGGAGGTGCAGCCCTAGTAACATGACTAACATAAGGCCGGTCATCATTTTGAGGATCAACAACTGGAGGATATTCTGGAGAGTGTTGGCTGCGATAGCCACCATCATCAGGCTTAGATTTGGAACCAGATGTAGAAGAAGAAGAATCTGAGCTACCTAATTGTTCTTCCACTTCTCTATTGATTTCCATATTAGTATTAACATGAGCATCACCATTATTTGCATCAAGTTACTCTTCTATATATGGATCTGGACGTCCATCTAAATTATCAAGAACAGGACAACCTATCTCATTCATCCATTCCTCTAAAGGATTTTCTGAATCATCCTCCAGTCCTCTACGTCTTTCTGTGTTAAAAGTATATGCGGTGTCAATGGGATCATAGACACTAGCAAAATCCACTTTCTTGTAGTTGGCATCTCGTATTGCTCTAGCCCTCAACCGCATGTTGTAGTGAACGTAGATAAGATCCCTCAACCTATTTGCACCAAGCCTGTTCCTTCTCTTTGAGTGTATCAAATTGAAAGTGGTCCAATTTCTTTCACAGCTCCCTGTAGAAGTTATTGATATGATGAAATCAAAGGAAAGACTAATGAGAAATTAAGAATGTAAGTTATATAGTTATATACCTCTTCCAGTACTAGCAATCGCTCTTCTGGAGAGGTAATGAACCTATTAGTGACATCTCTCACTGCATTCATTAGAGTCGCATTCAATCCCAGCGTTCGTGAGTATGGGAACCTCAGATTCAAATAGTAAGCTGTCACAAATTTAAATAAGGAAATGAGAATGACATTTTATTTGTTGACTATGAGTTAGACCAATAACTTAGAAGTTAGAATATAATTGAGATATATAGCTGCTTTATGCAATGGATGCAAAAGCATATTTGTCCAACGGTTCTCATAAATTCTTATGTATTGCTCATTGGACCTAGGAGCTGCTTCTTTGATATTGCAACACTGAAACAAACTATAGTCGCCCGCTCTAGTGTTGAAGCTGAGTTATAGAGCTATGGCTCATACTACTTGTGAACTGTTATGGATCCACGGTCTTCTGAAAGAGTTTGATATTTCTGACCCCAATCATATTCCTATGTATTGTGACAATAAGGCTACTATATTCATTGCCAGCAATCCAACATTTCATGAGCGGACTAAACATATTGAGGTGGATCGCCATTTTGTCAGAGAGGTTGTCCTGTCTGGCAATATCTCTACTTAGTATACTTACACTTATAATCAAGTTGCTGACATTTTTACAAACTTCTTCCCAAAGCCAGATTCACTACCATGGTGGACAAGCAAGGCATGGTTGATATCTATGCTCCAGCTTGAGGGGGAGTATTAGTATATATGCTTTATTGTGTTATTTTATGTTATTTCTTTTATTATGGGCTTTAGACTTGTCTTGTCTTTAGCCTTTTTCTTTTATCCCATATTGCCTAGCTCTATTTACGTTATGCTTTATTGCGTTATATTATGTTATTTCTTTTGTTATTGGCTTCAGACCTGTCTTGTCTTTAGCCTTTTTCTTTTATCCCATATTACCTAGCTCTGTTTAATGGCTTACTCTCTTATCTTATAAAAGAGAGTCCGTTGTATTTTGTTTAACACATCTAATAAAAGTTTTTCATTCTATACGTCCTATTGACAAGATTTTGTAAGTGTTCCAGAAATTCCAAGTAATAAGTGTTGAGTAGAGTTGTCAATCCCACAACTATCTCACTTATAATGGTTGTCATAGAGAGGAAACATTCAATTGTATGGACTTGTAGACCTAGTGCTTGTTGGCCTAATACATTTCTTTAACGTGCCCAAAGTGCTAATGCAAAATTGAAAAAAAGTTAATTGGTGAAAAAATAACGACTAAATGGCATACCTTATCATATGTGAATGCCAGTCAATACATGTTTTATAGTTGAACTAGTACTAAACGTATCCCATGTTTAGTCCTCCAAACTATATTAGATAATCATCTGCGACTCCATTTTTTTTATGTTTCAGATCGTCATACAATAGTCGGATGCCATATTAGTACTCGTACCCATGTCCATGTCAAATAGCTTGCTATCTCACTAGAATGCAAGAATTGTGTTTGTTGAAATATGTGAAAAATAAGATGTGTTGTATTTCTTATTGATAGACAACAAACCCCTCTATATAGATGAGAGGAGGCATGTACAAGGAAGAGGACAAAACCCTAATGAGCCAAGACAATTAGGCCCATATTACCAATGAACCTATTAGCTAAATAAACCAATAATATTTCCTAACAAGTTATATAAAGAATGTGATGCAGCGAGCATGGACGAGAAAGAATCGTTGTTTTCAAAGAAATAATGAAAATTGATAGATAAGAGGGCAAGCCGTCAATTTTTTTTCAATCGCAAAATTGAATGACAAAATGTCTTACAAGTGTTTAAATTGTAAACCCTAGTCACGAAACCCTAAGGAAAAATAACAAAAAGGTCCCTGAAATTATGAAAAGATAACATAAAGTGCTGGCGAAAACTAATAAAACGCAAATTTGACCCTCAAGATGAAGGAATTCGCCTAAAAAACGTCATGGCTCGTGACTTTGCCATGAGTCTTCTCAGGAGGTCGTTTCTGCATGAAAAACGCTAGTCTTACACCAAAATCTGACACTAGAGCAAAAAACTCAAAATCTACATAAATTCTTCGGATGCTCCAGTTTTTATATTATTTGTCATGCATCAGCATGTCTCAATCAAACAGCAATAACATGATAATTGAACTGTTGAAATTCAACTTGTTTGAATTGAAAATCAATCATAATAAATCATGCAAGCGGATTTTTCCCCAACAGTGTTCTAGGTCATACTTCTAATTAAAGAGTTGAAAGCACAAGTCTTCTTGTAATGTGCAACCCAAATAACTGCCACATGCTTTGCATTGCAAATCTTAAAGTCATGATTGAGTTCAAAACATTATGGTTTGCCACAATACTAACATTTTTATTTTGCTATTAAACTTTAACAAGAGCAGACAAAGTTAGAAAATTGACTCCCCATACCGCAGGTCTTGGTTTCATGGGACTTTGTTCACCTCTCAAAGGTTGGAGACTAACTGGTGTCACTTCCACATCTTGGTCCCTGATGAGAGAGAGTCTTAAACTCACTGGAAAAGCTTCCTTGAAGAATTGGACGTCTATACCAAGCCTCAGCATCTTTGGGATACGTTTTAGGCACCTAGATGTGTATTTACGGTCATTACTCCAGACCATATATGGTATGCCTGGGAGGTGACTTTCAGCCTTAGTAGTTTCACTTTCATCCATAGTAGTTTCACTTTGCGAGGAGGTTAAACTAATGCTTGTAACACAGTGGGGGTCTTTAGTACCCTGAAATAATAGAAATGGTCAATCATTCCTTAAAACGTTGTAGTAAGGTATCAAACAAATGGCAAAAACAAGAGAAAGAACAAAGAGATCATTTTTTTTCTCCCTGAATGACATTGGACTGAACCGGCACACGAGTAGCAAACATAGTTCATAAGTAAACGTTTAACACGGGAAATTAATTATTATAATGCTTGAGGTAATTAGCTATCCATATTAATGATTTTATAACCAAATCTACAATAATCAATTAAGTACAGGAAAACCATAATTGATTTGTAACCAGGAGGATTGGGACCGGATGAGTAGAATCCCCACTGCTTACTCAAAATAGAAACTATGATGTTATATATATAGGACAACATTTGGAAAAAAATATTGTTACATAGTATATGCAACCAATGTCTTTAGTACACCATTGCTCAAAAATACATTGTCCAAAAACTAAGTTTTTCTCTGAATGGGATGGTGAACAATGTTATAGGTCCAAATATTATATAGTCATGCAACTTTCAAAGTTGGTGTTATAAAACATATCAGAGATCAAAGAATTTAATTTTCGTAAAATCTCATCAGATCAGTGGCATGAGTCGTAAGAAGTAAATAGACAGTAGATTCATAACAGTATATAGTATAAGTGTGATGGATGGCTGAGTGACAATGTTTTGCTTACAAGTATCCACGGTAAAGTTACTTTTCCTTGCAACGGAAAAAGACCGCTACTAAAGACCGCTATTATATATATATTATAATATATATATTTCAAAGTTGGTGTTATAATATATATATATATATATTATATATTTATATATATATAGTGGCAATTTCCTTGCAGCTGAAAGATATGTATAATAGTATAGATATCAGATGACGTGCACCAACATAATTTATTCCCTATATATATTGTAGCAGAGATTTGCTACGTTCCATATATTGGCTTGGCACATCGATCATCGGCCTTCCTCTTCATTTACTCCTCTACTTGGTTGAGGTTGTCTGGAACTCGGTTCAGGTTCGGCAGGTTCTCCTCCTCCTGGCTGACTCACTTGCGGGGGGGGGGGGGGGGGCTGACGAACTGCCGATGTCGTCCCATGTGGCCTCCCAATGCCTGTCCAGACCCAAAGGTATGATCGTAATCCTGGCATCGATGCAATAAGGCCCTGTTCTGAGCAGCAGAGCGAGGAGGACGAGCAGCAGGGGCATCGGCAGGCACAGGCACAGCTGGGGCCGGTGTAGCAGCCCTATTCTGAGCAGCAGAGCGAGGAGGACGAGCAGCAGGGGCATCGGCAAGCACAGGCGCAGCTGGGGCCGGTGTAGCGGCCCTACGAGCCATGAGTGTGGGGATGTTGGATACGTAATGGTGGAGCTTGTAGGATTTAGAGGGAGGGAGAGTTGATGGTACTTGGCGGTGGGGATGGATGTTGTCTTTTGTGTCGCAGAGAGGAGAGGCGAGAGGCACTCATGGCTCTTAGGGTCGCTGCACCGGCCCTAGTTGCTCCTACGCTTGCCGCTGCCCCTGCTGCACGTCCACCTCGCTCTGCTGCTCAGAACAGGGCCTTAACTGCACCGATGTCAGCACTGCGGCTAGACCTTTGGGTCCGGACAGGCATTGGGAGGCCACATGGGATGACATCGGCGATTCGTCAGTCCCGTAAGTGAGTCAGCTAAGAGGAGGAGAAGAGGCCAACCTGCCAGACCTGAACCGAGTCCCAGACAAACTCAACCAAGTAGAGGAGTAAATGAAGAGGAAGGTCGATGATCGACGTGCCAAGCCAATATATGGAACGTAGCAAATCTCTGCTACGATATATATAGCGAATAAATTATGTTGGTGCATGTCATCTAATATCTATACTATTATACGTATCTTTCCGCTGCAAGGAAATTGCCACTATATATATATATATATATATATATATATATATATATATATATATATATATATATATATATATATATGTATATAGTTTCTTTTTCTGCTGCAAGGAAAAGAAACTTTACCGTGGATACTTGTAAGTTGTAACCAAAAAATTGTCACTCAGCCATCTATCACACTTATACTATATACTGTTATGAAACTACTATCTATTTACTTCTTACGACTCATGCCACTGATCTGATGAGATTGTATAAAAATTAAATTCCCTGATCTCTGATATGTTTGATAACACCAACTCTGAAAGTTGCATTGACTTCATAATATTTGGACCTATAATATTGTCCACCATCCCATTCAAAGAAAAAGTTAATTTTTGGACAATGATTTTTGAGCAATGGTGTACTATGTAACAATATTTTTTTCCAAATGTCATCCTACAGATATAGCATCATAGTTTCTATTTTCAGTAAGCAGTGGGGATTCTACTCATCCGGTCCCAATCCTCCTGGTTACAAATCAATTATGGTTTTCCCGTACTTAATTGATCATTATAGATTTGGTTATAAAATCATTAATATGGATAGCCAATTACCTCAAGTATTATAACAATTAATTTCCCCGTGTTAAACATTTACTTATGAACTATGTTTGCTCCGTGTGTGCCGGTTCAGTCCAATGCCATTCATGGAGAAAAAAATGATGATCTCCTTGTTCTTTCTCTTGTTTTTACTTTTTGTTTTGATACCTTACTGCAATTTTTTAAGGAATGATTGACCATTTCTGTTATTTCAAGGTACTAAAGGCCCCCACTGCGTTACAAGCATTAGTTTAACCTCCTCGCAAAGTGAAACTACTAAGGCTGAAAGTTAAGCCATTGTGATTCAATCAAAATGCAGCTGGAAATTGTTCCAGAAAGCCATGCATGCACTCACGGAAGAAGAGTTGTCAATATTTAAGACAACTCATTTTGCTCCAGGGCTTCAGTTCCGCTCCATGCCTAAGAATGACAAAAAGTTGCTAAAACAACTGATTATGTATTACTCTATTTCAGATAGGGCTTTTCAATTTGGGCAATAATTTCTCTCAAAATTAATGATATCCGGGAGATACTCCCTTTCCCAAAAGCAGACAAACAGGTCTCATTTAGAAAATATAGAGATGCAAGGATATGTGAAAAACAATTTGGCAACATAAAAGAACTAACCTTGCAACTCTTGCACAGAAAATTCGATGATTACTCTCACTAAACACACCAAATACACGAAAGGAACGTGTACAACTGCTAATAATCTTGCTGTTTGGATATTTTTTGTTCCCCAGTGGAGCAAAGGGCATGTATAGAGGCCTCTTGCGCTAGGCCTCTTGCGCTATGTAGACGACATTGAAAAGCTCCAGGACTATGATTTGGTGGCTGCAGTACAGAGACATATACTAGATGGCTTTGCTGACATATAACAAATGTGGGTTAAGAAGAAAGAAGGCAGCAGTAAAAAGCCTTACTTCAAAGGCTGCTCGGTCATAATGACTGTAAATCTTCACATCCATTGCCAAATATTAGTGTGACAGTCTGAAATTGTTGTGATGATTTCATATTATATTTTTACACAATGCTGCGAGATAGTGTCTCACGCCATGATAATCTGTTGTTCTCAACCTGAATTCTTGTGTGACAATACTACTTTGTTGTGTGACCATTCGTATTACTGTGTGAATCTGCTAATGTGTACCAACAATGGGAATTCGAAATTGTGTAATTCTCTATACAGTCATTATTTAAACATACTAAGCAAAAGAATATAAGCCTGCGTTTGGCACAGGACTGGGATTCTGGAATCTGGACTGGATTAGTCAGGGTTAGTCTGGATTCCGGTGCTGGGGCAGTTAGGATGCAGTCTGATTCTGGTCAGCTGGTCTGATTTCAGTCTGACTGCAGTCTGAATCTGTTTGGCTGGAGGTTTGATTCTGTTTGGCAGCGTAGTCAGTATCTGCTTATTCTATCATGTTCTTGCATCACTGTTTGAACAAGTACGCAGAATGTGTATTTGTGATGTCACTTCAACCTAAGTTTAGAATATATTAAAAATATATTTTATTTGTGTTGTGTGGGTGTTATTTTGTATATTTATAATAGTGCAAATAAGATATGATAATTCTAATTTTTACGTAGTGATTAACAATTAACTGTCATGTTCTTGCATCACTGTTTGAACAAGTACGCAGAATGTGTATTTGTGATGTCACTTCAACCTAAGTTTAGAATATATTAAAAATATGTTTTATTTGTGTTGTGTGGGTGTTATTTTGTATATTTATAATAGTGCAAATAAGATATGATAATTCTAATTTTTACGTAGTGATTAAAAATTAATGAAACGTTACTGTCGTCTGGAATGACATTTGCATGTGGTATATATGTAATGTTGAACATAGTTAATTGTCATCATTAGTATAACAAATTACATTATCGTCACTAACAGTCAAGCTACATGAAATATGAAATTGGCCTAATATATTTTGTTCATAACATAAACAAATTACATTATCGTCAGTAAAAGCAACTGAAAATAATCATATTGTCGTCATTAGTGAAACATAAACGATCACTGATAATAACATAATTGTTTACGGGTGATCTTCGTCAGGGGAGAAGGACAAAAAATGGGAGCAATAAACAGCCAAACAAAAGCTAAGATTTTGACTAGGCACTTTGGGGGGACATGGTTGGATGTGGATCTTGATTAGAATAGGCCAACGTTATGGCCTCATCGTACTCGTCCCATGACACTGGGCATGGTTCCTGCACCGGCTGATTGTTTTGTTTTTTGATGTCGTCTTTTGGCCAATCAAACAACAATGGCAAATGAGGAACATGTTGACTGACTAAAAGGTTATCTTCAACATATTTTTGAATTTTTTCCGGTGACATCAAAAGTTTTTCAAATTTTGCCCTTGCCCTTGCCTTTGCACGCGATGTCGACATCTAAAATTAATAAAAACAAAGGTATGAACAAATAACAGAATTCGTAAAGTAACTGTGGCAATAAGATAATAATGAAGTAGGAAATTTGATCGCATTATGGTAGCAACATATAATAATGTAACACGTAAGTAGAGAATGTAAATTGTTGCGACGCAAAAACACAACTACATTTAGCAACATTGTTACAAGTTCATTTGTTTATTTCAATCGTCAGTGCTAAAAAAAATCCCTCGTGGGTAAGTGCGACGTGTCGTCAAGAAGTTGCGTTCAATGCCTTGTTGCGCCGCCAATGTGGGGGGAGGCAATAAATCTGCCAATATGAACATATTGTCTCTTACAAACTCTCTCTTGATGTATTGCCATCGCATTTGCAACTCAGGCAATGAAATGTAAGGGCCTCCTGTTATGTATAAGAACTGGTGCCATGCCTCCATCCAAGCCTGTGTAGAGTATACTCCATTTACACATCTACCCACGTGATATTGGGTTCTCATCAAACCCCTGAGAACCATATCAAGCTCGGTAGACCAGATAAAAGACGGTGTCGGCGGTTGGCCAACCATATAACAGATTTTGTAAGTAATATATTTTTCAAAAGTAAGGGTGTCTATCACAATTAATTGTATTATTTGGTTTGAGCTAACGTTAAGAAAAAATTCGAATAATAACATACATCATTAATAAAACACTCATCAACATGAAGAAAAATTTCATACCACTTAAAATGTAATATGACGTTTATAAAAGTGCCTAAATTAAACAAGTGTATGATGTTCATAACATCCATTGATAGTCATTCTAAACAGAGAAGACAATGTAAATGCATTTGCCATTCAACGTTATGGAGTCATTTGAGGTGAGGGGATGCCCAGAAGCAGACGACAATCTTCCTCCAGACTGGCAACGTTGCGTTCTAAAACCTAATGCTCATACTTTTTGTTAGAGTATAATTCATCGTAGTTGTAATGAATTTCAACGAAGTCCTTCATGTTCATCGCCTGACCCCACACTGACTTGCACTCAACAGTTAGTAACATAATCTCCGCTTTCAATGAATCAATTGTTGGGGGGAGATCGACTGCCCAATGGAAGTATCTGCATCGGTCTTTTCCCTAAAATGTAGTACGAGGTACAAGTTAATGGCAAAGAATGCGGAGCCTCGACAAGGACAGTCTATTATTTATTGATGTACTATCACACCTCACGAGTATGGCATATGTAATACATTTCGCCCGACCTTTGACTCAGAATGGCAAAGTCATTTAACCCTGCATCCTCTGTGTTAAGCCGTAAAGCTGCATTTAGCCCACAATCACACCTCGGAACCTCAGATGGAATCATCGACATCTAATAAAACAAAATTGACGATTAATAGAAAAATATCGGGTTCGTGACATAGTTTTCAAAGATAATATGAAGACCATTTGTTCAGGAGTAGCTAATTGTTGCAACAGACAAGTGGAGTTCATTTGGACATATCATAATATAGTATATCTATGACGTATTGTATCCATCTTCTTCTGATGAAGAGTCATTATCGATCGTAATTTGAAGTCGTTGAAGACCATTTGTTCAGGAGTAGCTAATTGTTGCAACAAACAAGTGGAGTTCATTTGGACATATCATAATATAGTATATCTATGACGTATTGTATCCATCTTCTTCTGATGAAGAGTCATTATCGCTCGTAATTTGAAGTCGTTGGCGAAGATATCGGCACCTCTCTCGCATACTTGAAATTTCTTCTTATAACCTATCTGTGTCTGCTCTGGTTGAACAGACAAAGGCACAATGTTCTGACCAGAACTTGCGTTCGCTACGTGCATATGCGAGTTGTAATACCATTGCATCCCTAATTGCAGTCAGCATAGCCACTGTTGGTGGTACTTGCTGCGCGGGTAACCTCATATGGCATCTGGTTTGTACAAGACCCCTACCACATGTAAAATATGGCATGTGGGGATTGTTGTCTTCAAACCGTCCATTTGTCGCATCTGTGGCATCCATGTACACTCGTACGGTGCACTGCGGGCACGACGGCATGTCATTGTCCATTTCTAGACAGAAAACCTAATGAGACATAATTTCACATTGTTTATAAGTAGGCAAAATTGTAGTGAACAATACAGTTTGAGAACAAAAGTTGGCCGTTAGGTTACACAAAAAAGGGAGTAAGTGAAACATGTTGTAGAACATGTTTCAATGTCTGCAAGTTAGAAAACAAATGTATAAATCACTGATTTGCCCACACATAATTGGCAACAGTTTCGCGTAAAACATCTCCCTCTCTAACATCGTCCTGACTTGTTTGTTGGAGAGAACTCAATTCGTTCGAGATGTCAGTGGTAGTATGAGGCTCATCCAAGTTTTCGTCCATCATAGGATCGCCATCATTTTGGCATCGGATAAAATTGTGAACGATACAACAAGCCATTACAATCCGAGATTGAGACTGCACGCGAAAATTCGCTCCTTTACGAAAGTAGGAAAACCTCTTCTTCAACACACCAAAGGCTCGCTCGACAACGTTACGTAGTTGAGCATGTCGGTGGTTGAACATTTCCTTTTTGATTGTGTATGAGCCTCTGTTACCCCGATACTCTGCTATATGGTAAGCAACGTTTCGATATGGTGCAAGAAATTGGCTGGTGTTGGCGTACCCTGCATCAACAAGATAGTACTTCCCAGCGGGTACTTTGAACCCGCCTGTGGTTGTAGCTGAGTGAAGTACCCTTTGGTCAGCAGCAAATCCCTCCCAACCAGTCATGATATATGTAAACTCCATTGAGAAGTCTACTACAGCCATGACATTCATGGAAACATTCCCTTTTCTATTCCTATATCGGTTCTGCTTTTCGCGCTTCACCAAAACGGGGATGTGTGTCCCGTCAATTGCCCCAATGGCATCCTAAGACAAGTATATAAGAAATACGCAAGTAAATACCACACTCAACGATGACCATTGTCCATTCCATTGTTAATATAACCATTATCGTCATCGTTGAGTGTGGTATTTACTTGCGTATTTCTTATATACTTGTTTTAGGATGCCATTGGGGCAATTGACGGGACACACATCCCCGTTTTGGTGAAGCGCGAAAAGCAGAATCGATATAGGAATAGAAAAGGGAATGTTTCCATGAATGTCATGGTTGTAGTAGACTTCTCAATGGAGTTTACATATATCATGACTGGTTGGGAGGGATCTGCTGCTGACCAAAGGGTACTTCACTCAGCTACAACCACAGGCGGGTTCAAAGTACCCGCTGGGAAGTACTATCTTGTTGATGCAGGGTACGCCAACACCAGCCAATTTCTTGCACCATATCGAAACGTTGCTTACCATATAGCAGAGTATCGGGGTAACAGAGGCTCATACACAAGCAAAAAGGAAATGTTCAACCACCGACATGCTCAACCACGTAACGTTGTCGAGCGAGCCTTTGGTGTGTTGAAGAAGAGGTTTTCCTACTTTCGTAAAGGAGCGACTTTTCGCGTGCAGTCTCAATCTCGGATTGTAATGGCTTGTTGTATCGTTCACAATTTTATCCGACGCCAAAATGATGGCGATCCTATGATGGACAAAAACTTGGATGAGCCTCATACTACCACTGACATCTCGAACGAATTGAGTTCTCTCCAACAAACAAGTCAGGCCGATGCTAGAGAGGGAGATGTTTTGCGTGAAACTGTTGCCAATTCTGTGTGGGCAAATCAGTGATTTATACATTTGTTTTCTAACTTGCAGACATTGAAACATGTTCTACAACATGTTTCACTTACTCCCTTTTTTGTGTAACCTAACGGCCAACTTTTGTTCTCAAACTGTATTGTTCACTACAATTTTGCCTACTTATAAACAATGTGAAATTATGTCTCATTAGGTTTTCTGTCTAAAAATGGACAATGACATGCCGTCGTGCCCATGTGGTCTGCAGTGCACCGTACGAGTGTACATGGATGCCACAGATGCGGCAAATGGACGGTTTGAAGACAACAATCCCCACAGGCCATATTTTAGATGTGGTAGGGGTCTTGTACAAACCAGATGCCATATGAGGTTGCCCGCGCAGCAAGTACCACCAACAGTGGCTATGCTGACTGCAATTAGGGATGCAATGGTATCACAACTCGCATATGCACGTAGCGAACGCAAGTTCTGGTCAGAACATTGTGCCTTTGTCTGTTCAACCAGAGCAGACACAGATAGGTTACAAGAAGAAATTTCAAGTATGCGGGAGAGGTGTCGATATCTTCGCCAACGACTTCAAATTACGAGCGATAATGACTCTTCATCAGAAGAAGATGGATACAATACGTCATAGATATACTATATTATGATATGTCCAAATGAACTCCACTTGTCTGTTGCAACAATTAGTTTTATTAGATGTCACGAACCCGATATTAGATGTCCAAATGAACAAATGGTCTTCATATTATCTTTGAAAACTATGTCACGAACCCGATATTTTTCTATTAATCGTCAATTTTGTTTTATTAGATGTCGATGATTCCATCTGAGGTTCCGAGGTGTGATTGTGGGCTAAATGGAGCTTTACGGCTTAACACAGAGGTTGCAGGGTTAAATGACTTTGCCATTCTGAGTCAAAGGTCGGGCGAAATGTATTACATATGCCCTACTCGTGAGGTGTGATAGTACATCAATAAATAATAGACTGTCCTTGTCGAGGCTCCGCATTCTTTGCCATTAACTTGTACCTCGTACTACATTTTAGGGAAAAGACCGATGCAGATACTTCCATTGGGCAGTCGATCTCCCCCCAACAATTGATTCATTGAAAGCGGAGATTATGTTACTAACTGTTGAGTGCAAGTCAGTGTGGGGTCAGGCGATGAACATGAAGGACTTCGTTGAAATTCATTACAACTACGATGAATTATACTCTAACAAAAAGTATGAGCATGAGGTTTTAGAACGCAACGTTGCCAGTCTGGAGGAAGATTGTCGTCTGCTTCTGGACATCCCCTCACCTCAAATGACTCAATAACGTTGAATGGCAAATGCATTTACATTGTCTTCTCTGTTTAGAATGACTATCAATGGATGTTATGAACATCATACACTTGTTTAATTTAGGCACTTTTATAAACGTCATATTACATTTTAAGTGGTATGAAATTTTTCTTCATGTTGATGAGTGTTTTATTAATGATGTATGTTATTATTCGAAATTTTTTTTAACGTTAGCGCAAACCAAATAATACAATTAATTGTGATATACACCCTTACTTTTGAAAAATATATTACTTACAGAATCTGTTATATGGCTGGCCAACCGCCGACACCGTCTTTTATCTGGTCTACCGAGCTTGATATGGTTCTCAGGGGTTTGATGAGAACCCAATATCACGTGGGTAGATGTGTAAATGGAGTATACTCTACACAGGCTTGGATGGAGGCATGGCACCAGTTCTTATACATAACAGGAGGCCCTTACATTTCATTGCCTGAGTTGCAAATGCGATGGCAATGCATCAAGAGAGAGTTTGTAAGAGACAATATGTTCATATTGGCAGATTTATTGCCTCCCCCCACATTGGCGGCGCAACAAGGCATTGAACGCAACTTCTTGACGACACGTCGCACTTACCCACGAGGGATTTTTTTTAGCACTGACGATTGAAATAAACAAATGAACTTGTAACAATGTTGCTAAATGTAGTTGTATTTTTGCGTCGCAACAATTTACATTCTCTACTTATGTGTTACATTATAATATGTTGCTACCATAATGCGATCAAATTTCCTACTTCATTATTATCTTATTGCCACAGTTACTTTACGAATTTTGTTATTTGTTCATACCTTTGTTTTTATTAATTTTAGATGTCGACATCGCGTGCAAAGGCAAGGGCAACGGCAAAATTTGAAAAACTTTTGATGTCACCGGAAAAAATTCAAAAATATGTTGAAGATAACCTTTTATGCACAAAACCATGTTGCAATCACACAAAAGAGGACGGCAAAATTGGGACCGATGATCAAGTCAAGGGCAAAGTCAGTCAGCATGTTCCTCATTTGCCATTGTTGTTGATTGGCTAAAAGACGACATCAAACAACAAAACAATCAGCCGGTGCAGGAACCATGCCCAGTGTCATGGGACGAGTACGATAAGGCCATAACGTTGGCCTATTCTAATCAAGATCCACATCCAACCATGTCCCCCCAAAGTGCCTAGTCAAAATCTTAGCTTTTGTTTGGCTGTTTATTGCTCCCATTTTTTGTCCTTCTCCCCTGACGAAGATCACCCGTAAACAATTATGTTATTATCAGTGATCGTTTATGTTTCACTAATGACGACAATATGATTATTTTCAGTTGCTTTTATTGACGATAATGTAATTTGTTTATGTTATGAACAAAATATATTAGGCCAATTTCATATTTCATGTAGCTTGACTGTTACTGATGATAATGTAATTTGTTATACTAATGACGACAATTAACTATGTTCAACATTACATATATACCACATGCAAATGTCATTCCAGACGACAGTAACGTTTCATTAATTTTTAATCACTACGTAAAAATTAGAATTATCATATCTTATTTGCACTATTATAAATATACAAAATAACACCCACACAACACAAATAAAATATATTTTTAATATATTCTAAACTTAGGTTGAAGTGACATCACAAATACACATTCTGCGTACTTGTTCAAACAGTGATGCAAGAACATGACAGTTAATTGTTAATCACTACGTAAAAATTAGAATTATCATATCTTATTTGACTATTATAAATATACAAAATAACACCCACACAACACAAATAAAATATATTTTTAATATATTCTAAACTTAGGTTGAAGTGACATCACAAATACACATTCAGCGTACTTGTTCAAACAGTGATGCAAGAACATGACAATTAATTTTTAATCACTACGTAAAAATTAGAATTATCATATCTTATTTGCACTATTATAAATATACAAAATAACACCCACACAACACAAATAAAATATATTTTTAATATATTCTAAACTTAGGTTGAAGTGACATCACAAATACACATTCTGCGTACTTGTTCAAACAGTGATGCAAGAACATGACAGAATAAGCAGATACTGACTACGCTGCCAAACAGAATCAGACTTCCAGTCAAACAGATTCAGACTGCAGTCAGACTGAAATCAGACCAGCTGACCAGAATCAGACTGCGTTGCCAAACAAAATCAGACTGCATCCTGACTGCCCCAGCACCGGAATCCAGACTAACCCTGACTAACCCAGTCCAGATTCCAGAATCCCAGTCCTGTGCCAAACGCAGGCTAAGTGACTTCAGTTCGTGTGGCTCTATTCTGTAACAGACTTAACAGTTGTGTGAACATGGTTTTGTGCCTCTGTGTTATGTCTCCATTGCATTGATTTGTGTATTACCGACTTGCAGACTTGGTTGCTAGCCCATGTCCATGCCCTGAATGAAGAACATCCAGACAAAGACCTCCTGAACCGTTGGTCCTACAAGGAGATGTTATCGACAATCCTAAAAAGGAAACAAATAACTTTAGAAAAGCTTCCGAAAGAAAAACTGTCGACGGGCAATTCCTAGGAGCATTGTTTGATCCACTGTGCAGATGGAGCTTATATCTTCTGTTCAGCAGGCAGATGGTAAGATCTACTTTAAACTTGGGATGTACCTTCTCAAATCCCCTATCTAACAAGTAATATACAGGATTTTTGTTGGCTGCAAGGGGTGGTTGAACCCAAAGAGTTAGCTAAAGATATTGATGATTTGGAAGAACAAACTGTTGAGGATAACCTCTGTCATTTGGGTCCGTCAACAGAGACAAATCAAGGAACCGGAGGCAGAGACCAAGGTAAATCGGAACATAAACAAACTCATGTCCATCAGGGGTGAGGTCCTGGATAATAACGTATTGTTTAGTTTAAACTTGGGATCTACTTTAAACTTGGGATGTACCCTTCTCAAATCCCCTATCTAACAAGTAATATACAAGATCTATGTTGGCTGCAAGTGGAGAGGTGGTTGAACACAAAGAGTTAGTTGATGATTTGGAAGAGCAACCTGCTGAGGATAGCTCTGTCCCTCGGTCCGTCAACAGAGACAAATCAAGGAACCGGAGGCAGTGACTAGGTAAATCGGAACATACACAAACTCATGTCAATCAGGGGCGAGGTCCTGGATAATAATGTGTTGTTTAGTTTAAACTTGGGATCTACTTTAAATTTGGGATGTACCCTTCTCAAATCCCCTATCTAACAAGTAATATACAGGATAAGTGGAGAGGCGGTTGAACCCAAAGAATTAGCTGATGATTTGGGAGAGCAACCTGTTGAGGATAAGCTATGTCCCTCTGGTCCGTCAAAAGAGACAAATCAAGGAACGGGAGGCAGTGGCCAAGGTAAATGGGAACATACACAAACTCATGCCCATCAGGTATGAGGTCCTACATAATAACATATTGTTTAGTTTACTCTCTGCATTTGGTTCGACATATATAGGCCACAGTCCTCAAAAATTCTAAACAATCAAAGTAGAGTAGACATTATTGACTATCAGTTTTGTAGGTAACCAAGGAAGTCTGTAGGACTCAAATTGCATTGGATAGATATTTTGTTTCCTTCATTAGAAGATTGAATTAATTATCAACTATTCTTTTATATTCTATGCATAAATCAATTAATTTTTTTACAAATCAAGGTTGTGATTCCATTCAATCAAAGAGGGCACCACGTAAAAAGATGTCACGTAAAAGGAAGGCAAACAATACACATGTTTCTACTTCCAGTATGTGTTACAAGAGCCCAAAAAAGGTTTAAGGACACGTAGTTAGTAAAAAAAGTATTCACTGGCTTCTCTTATGTGCATAACCAATTTCTTTTCTTTTCAACAGATTGATGGAAAATACAGGTCATCTGAGTTGATAAATGTTCAGGCCTTTATGTAGTCAGGTATGTAAGTTTGATCATACTCGTTACAATTTTCATCTATGTCAGTTTGTCATTAGTATAGCAGCTACAGCAACCTCTATTTACTTTGAACATTTTGGAGACTTGTAAAATAATCCGGCCAGTTGGATATTTTTTTTTGTTGGTGAAGGAATATGGCAATGGGCAGTGGTATAGTCACATTTTTTTAGTTGTGATACAAATTCATAAGATCCGACACAAAGTTGTCCTAACATGGTATGGTTGCATAAGATCCCGAAATCTTAATCCATGGTTAAATGCACAAGACGAAATTCATAAGATTGTAGCAGAAATTTAATCTCATTCAAAATGTTTGTAAACATTACAATTTTTAGTTGTTGTGATACAAAATCATCCTAGAAAATGGTATAATTAGCTAGAAATATCTGTGTTATGTGCAGTGCTGAATCGTGTGTTTCTTAAAATATATTTTGTTTCTGCTACAATGTACTGTAATTCTATTTTTACTACAAAAATGATGATAAAGTAGTGATCATTGTAATAAAATCCTCTGAGAGGATTCCTCTCCCAACAGTCAACCATCGGTGAACTTGGTCTGCATTGAACTGTAAAGTAGCAGTTCTCTACCAATGTGGAAATGCATCTATAACTCAACACACGATTGAGACTTATAGCACACCATTATAGAATATAAGCACACAACGACCAAACAACACATCAATTTTTATCTGAAAGCCTAAACAGATTTAGGCATAGTTAAGCATACATCGACCAGTAAATAAGTGGTTGTCTATCATTATGTGAATTTGGTTTAAGGTGAAGTGTAAATCTATGTGTCTATATCACAGTAACTAAAAAATGCAATGTTCGAATGAGAGGCTTTAGGATGACTGTGCCGCAACTTATGATTATTTTTTTAGATTCTTAATAAAGTACTTTTTTGGTAACCCAGGAGACTCGTAAGGCTTGCGCCGAGCCCAACCTGGGGAGCTCAGCCCCAACCCGTAAGGAGCATAGCCCATTAAGTCACGCAGAGGCCGGCTGCACTACGAGAGAAATAATTCCGAATAGCACCACCAGGGAGATTCGAACCCGGGACCCTTCATGAGGGGCCCCGTGCTGCGACCACCTGAGCTACTGCTCACCGGCTCTTAAACGATGTGTTTACATAAAGTATTGGTTGTTTATTTTTGTAAAAAATACTAGTACAAGTAGATAAAGGATGTACTTACATACCTACTTGAGAGAAAGTTTATTATATTGGTCACTACTTTATCATTGTTGAACGAACCACGTGATATATTTTGTTGAAAAACACATGATTTTGCATTGCACAACACAAGAATTTATAAACACTGCATTTAAAACAAACAAACAACATTAATCGAGGAAGATACAATATTTGGTTAGAAAGACACAACATTGTGATCGAAACAAATGACCTTTAGGAAAACACACACGATTGAGATTTGGAAGTGCAACTTATTTTAAGTTGCACTGCAAAGTAGGGGTCGCCTGTCAATGTATCTATATCACACACAGTTACTAAAAAATGTAATGTTTACACGAACTTCATATGAGAGGATCTTTAAACGATTGTGTTTAGGATTCCAAGATGCTTGCAAATGCTTAAAAGAGTTGGGCTAGAGACATTTATGTTACTCATCAGGTAGTTGCTTTTAGCTTTAGGAATGGTAAAATTGCATGTTGAATGATAGATAAAGCAATGAATGCTTATTACGTTGGGTAGAAAATCCATGGCATAGAGCTTCCCACTGCATGGCTGATCTAGACTCGGTAATGCTATATATTGTTTTGCCGTGTAATGCTATTTGGTTTCATTGTAAATACTTGGTTGTGATTTTGGGCTTAAGAACTAAAATACTACGCCATTGTTTTTGATGCTTGCTTTACTCCCTTTTGTTCACTCAGAAACCATGCGCAACTCCCTCTCGCGTTTCCTACCAGCCGAAGCTTGCTCACCTCCCCATTCCTCTCCGCCCCATATGCCCTTCACCACTCAACAGACATCTCACATCTTCCAAAGCTCTTACCATCCGCTTGGCGTATCTCACTTCATCGTTCTCCCTTGCAAGTTCAAACACCAAATTGGTCGTCTAATCAGTTCCGTCGCCTGTCGCTAGCAACTAGGCGTCACACACCTGATCGAAGCTCCTTCCATCAGCTTGTTGGTGTATCTCTCTTCGTCGTTCTTCCCTACAAGTTGAGACACCACCACAGACGTCGTGTTTAATCGTCCGGTTCCAGCGCCCTTTTCAATCGCCGTAAAAGAACTCTGCAATGGATAGCCGGAAAGAGGTATTTTCATCTATAACTCTTGGTTGCATGTACCGTGTTTGATTTCTCCATCATCCACCTTATGTTTGCTCCTAGGTTTCTGATTTCAGAGTTTATTGTTTCCGTAAGACTTTGATTTTGCAATTGTGCGTACTTCTTAGTTGGATCTATGCCTTTTCTCTATTTTCTCTGACACGAGAGTTCTACAAATACCCAAGTGGATTAGTTGTATATACTTCCATTTCCTCACCACCTAGGATCAGTGTGCCTCGACAATCAAAACCAATGATGCTCCCAATCTACAAAGTGGATGTAGTGCTTAAAATATTAACGATCTGGTGTTGAGTTTTCTAAGGCACGAAGGATGAACCTGGCACTGTACTTGTACACGAGGATGGTGGAAAAAGGGCCGAACTGTGGAAGGGAAAACATCTATGGAATTTATGTCCATTTCGATTTTCTCATACACATTCCAGTTAGTCTCATCCTATATCAATACTAATTAATGGCTTAACTAATTGTTTGTCACGGCACGCACCTCATCAGATTTCTAACTGCAGCTGGTAACAATATTATATCTGATTTGTAATTCTGGTAATTTTCTTTATGTTAGGTCTTTGTCAAAGTTCAGAAGTCTAGGGCTTACTTTACGCATTTCGAAGTCAAGTATAAACGACGGAGAGGTAATCATATTTTCCAAAATAAACTAAGAGGTAATCATATTTTCCAAAATAAACTAAGTGATTCGTTGTTTTTATTTTTATACTGTCGGACGTTTGTTTTCAAGCTTGAAATGATTTTAGTACTTCCCATTATCCTAAGCTTATGACATACTATCTTCACTTGTAGAGGGCAAGACTGCTTACAAGGCTAGGATCGGGTTGATTAACCAAGACAAGAATAAGTACAACACTCCCACGTATAGAATTGTTGTGCGATGTGTATCCTTGAACATGTTTCCAGATGCAACTTTCACTTATCCTCTTTATTGAAGTTAGTACGGATAAACCTTTAACAATGCTTTAGACCAACAAAGATAATATCGGCCCGCACTGCGGGTGATGTGGTTCTTACTGCAGCTTACGCCCATGAGTTGCCTCGGTATGGTTTGGAAGTGGGCCTCACAAACTACTCTGCAGGTAAAGAACTTTATTTCTAATCACGTCGCCTCTAGCATCTATTTGTTATTGGTATCTTTTTACATGATAATTGCCACATCTTTATAGCATATTGTACCGGATATCTCTTGGCACGTCGTGTTCTGAAAATGCTTGAGATGGACGAAGAGTACCAGGGAAATCTTGAGGTTGGTTGTTCCTCTCTTGAGGACATGAACCCACTGTGTTTCTTATCATGAACTGCTATGATACCATGACAGCCTACTGGTGAAGATTACTCTGTTGAACCTGCTAAGAGCAGGAGGCCATTCCGTGCTCTTCTGGGTGTTGGCTTACTGAGAACTACTATTGGAAATCGTGTGCTCTCAAGGTAACAACTTCATTTTGTTGTCAAGCATGTGAGAGTTAGTACCTCTGAAGGAGATTTCCCTTAGGATAAGTATGCCACAATCATCAATGACAGGCAACCCGCGACCAATTCCAGCCCCTCTCACTAAGGTGCACTTCACCATGCATCGAGGTTCACTCCAATACCACTCATCGAATCTCCATCCCATCAGATCCAACTCAACCTCACCCATCGAGGTGCCCCACCATCTACTAGACTAAGGCTAGGATTAGGGTTAGTACCCAAGGATCAATAAAGGTTCAACAGCATCAAAACCACACCATACAAGATACATACGTGTAGTAAAACAAGAAACAATATTTTCTTTGGTATATTTGTTGCTAAGTCCTCATGTATTCAATTAAACTTGCCAAATTAGGGTTTTCTCTTAAACAAGCATTCAATTGTGATCAACAAGCAAGTTGAGGATCAAGGTAGGTTGGGGAATAGGGACCTTACATTATTCAACTCTATTTTTTCTACAAGAGACCCTAAACATGTATCTATTTTCTACTTTATTCCTAAAAAATATGTTTTGTCATCTCATGTACTACAATAGTTCTTTTCACTAGTCAATAGTTCCTAGATATCCAATTTGATGACTTCGAACCAAAAAAATTTAGAAAAAGAAATCCACCTTGCATATGTGATCCCAAAACATCCTTTTATTGTGGATCAATTGTTGCTTCTTGTGTGAGAAATGCCAATGTTTGAGCTTGTTCCATCTGGTGGTGTGTTGTTCATGAGAAAAGACAAGTGCGCATACGAACACATTATTGTAAACCCTTCCTTTTGTGTGTTGTGATATTCGTTAGTTGCTCTTGAATAGCTTCTAAAAAGGTCCTCTTTGTTCAACTATTATTCCTAAAAAAACAATTTATCACTTCAATTCAAGTTGATTGTTGTGCAACCATGGTTTCTAGGAATTCTTGATAAATGTCAGTACCATTGGGAGGTGCTCTGATATTCGTTAGTAGCTCTTGAATAGTTTCTAGAAAGGCCCTCTTTCTTAAACTATTCTTCTGGAAAAACAATTTATCAATTCCATTTTAAGTTTATTGTGCAACCATTGTTTTGGGAAAATCTTGATATATGTCACTTCCACCAGGACAATTTTCATGGAGATCATCTTAAATTCATTCTACAAATTAAATGTCACTTTCAATTTAAATTTTACCTCAAAAGAACCCTAATACACAACAACCAGAACTCACTAGTACATTAAAAATGGATGTTATTCATTTAGATACGTAGTAGGAAACTCATTAGCTTCATACGCCTTCAATTTGATCCAGATTTGTCGTGCATTAGTGAAATGTCTAACACATTGATTTCAGTCACACTTTTTTTCTCGTAGATGCAACATGCATTTGCATTCTAAGGTGTCTTCTCTTTGCTTGTTTGGTCAAAAGACCGCCAAAGAGGGTGACTAAAAAGACTGTTTCAATACTTTTTTGTTGACAAACATTTCATTCTTATTAATCTAACGAGCTACTTGAGTAGCAATGTAATCGCTTTGTAAAAAACTTGTACAAATATATAATGTACAAGTACTTAGATTGCATGTAAATCAAGCGTTAGATCTTCCCTAGCTAAACACCACATTTAGATAAGTCATCCCCTTCAAATAGGATCACATATGCACACTCATACATATAATTAGTGCCTAAATTGAAACATTGAAACAGGATCAATCTCGGTCGACAAACTCCTCGACCGAGACACTCTCGGTCGACAATCTTCTCGACCGAGAAAGATCTAAAGTAGCCGTTAGACACAACTGACAAGGTAGTTGACAGTTGGAGATAGACGTTGCAAATCACTTGTTCCAGAGAGCCTGTCGGTCGACAAAAGTTCGACCGAGTAGGTGTCTCGGTCGACCATTCCTCGACCGAGATGGTCTCTGACAGCAACTGCAGAATTAATTAATTAGCCGTTGTTAAAGCAACAAACTTGTACCTAACGGCTAGTTAAGCACTTAGAAACCCCAAGAAGTTGTCTAGAACGTCCTTAAGCATCCTTAGGCCATTCCTATAAATAGGACAAGCCATAGGACACTCAAATACACTTGTTACACTTGAGAAATCCTTGAGCATACTTTGAGCAATCTGTTTGTGAGCAATTTGAGCATTGTGACAATTGGCCATTTCCTTCCTTAGCTCAAAATTTGTGTCCTATAGGATAGTATCTCCTACCCACTGCAATCACAAGTCCATACACTTGGTTAGGAGATCTATACGCTTGATCTAGGCAAATCAAGCCTTGGGCTACAAAGGATAAGTTGTAATTTCCTTTTTCCTTTCTTGTTCTCTATTACCGTTTGTACTCTCCTTGCTACTCCTAGGTTGGAGGTTGCTGATTGGAGAGGGTGGAGATCTTCTTGGTGAAGAAGGTGACTTTGAGCTACTTCAGAAGGCTGGTGCAACGGGAGGTTACTTCTAGAGAGGAAGGCTACTTCAAGGGGGAGCTTGGAGTTACTTCAAGAAGGCTACCTCAAAGTTGGTGCACCTACTTCAAGTGAAGGCTGTTCAAAGGGTGTAAAGGAAAGTATTGTATTTTGTATAAATCCTTGAGAAGGTAATAAAATAAATACTTTCAAAAGCAACCGGGTAGTGGACTGACAACTTTAGTATTTGCTAAAGTTGGAACCACTCTAAACACCTGTCTCCTTCTTCCAATTTTCAATTGTGGTTGTTTGAGTTCAATAAATTGTTAAAATTATTTTAAAACTCTATTCACCCCCCCTCTAGTGTTTTTTCAATTGGTATCAGAGCAAGGCTTCAAGGAACCCTAACCAGGTCTTGAAGAATGGAGGGTAATGGTGATTACAATCACAACAAAAGGTGTTGCTTGGACAAAACTACAACATGTTGCAATTGGTGCTTAGGAACAAGCCACACAACAACTAGATGCCCATGGAGATCAAAGAAGGAAGATGAGAACAAAGATTGTCTCATTGCTACAACTAGCGAGGAAGAAGAAGAAGAGGTAAGTCTTTTTGATTTATCTAAAGAACTAGTTGCTAGCCTTGAAGAAACACATATTAAATATGTTGAATGCAAGAAGAAATTAAAGAAATCTAATAAAGCAAATGATGAATTACATGCTAAGCTTCTTGCTATTACATCTGAAAACGAAGATCTTAAAAAGATCATTGAAGATCATGATATTGAGATAAAATCTATAGAGGCAAATTGTAATCTACTTTCTTTAGAGAAGAATAATTTGCAAAGTCAAGTGAACTTCAAAAACAACCCATCTTATGCAACCATCTAGATTATGATTCTATTATCAAAGAAAGAAATTCATTGTCTTCTAATCTAGATCAAGCAAACCTAGATATCAAGAAGAGAATGGAAGAGATTGCCAAGTTACAACAAAAAGTTAGTAATTTGAATAGTAATGGCATTCTTGATAAAATCTTAGATAATCCCTATCATCAAATCGGGAGAAGAGGACTAGGTTACAAGCCTAAAGGGAAATCTTAACAACAACCTAGTTGGAGAAAGTCACAAACACATCAATGTATATATGTACCTAAAGGAACATCATCACGATATGACAACACTGCACACAACCATAGAAAAAGATATGAGGTTGACTCGATATGCTGTCATTATTGTTTGCGCATTGGTCATTATTCCTTTTCATGTCCTTACAAGAGAAAAGATGTCGAGTTAGTTTGGGTTCCAAAACCTCCAAACTAAATAAACGCAATTAAGTTGAGATATGACCAAGAACCTTAGTTGCATAATTCTACGTCTATCTCAACTCAACATAATGGGATAACAAATAAATTTAAGTATCTAAATATTTAACTTGCATAATTATGTTTTATTTGGAAGCAATTAACAGTTTCAGGAATATTGTCGGTCGAGAGACTGTCGACCGAGATACTGTCGGTCGAGAAATTATCGACCGAGCATGTCACTGATTTCCAGTCTGTTGCAAAATTGCTGAATTCTTTAATAAAATTGCTATCTATTCATGATTAATGATTGGATATATATTTTTTGGAAATCATCCCTACAAATTTAAATTAATATTAGTTTATTCCCTAAATGATTTAAGTTTAAACTGAAATTATGCTTAGTTTAATGAAAAGAAAATTTCTATCATTATTCACATGATTTCTTTATTTTCTGGTCTATCCATATAGAAATCATGTGATTAAAATCATGTGATTATTTACTGTTATTGTTCTGTTATTACATCATGGATATGCTGTCACCATTTGGTACTGTGATTAGCTTGATAGATAATTGTCTACATGGATCCATGATAGGCAAGCAAATGCTTTATTGGTAATATGTTATGCTTGCAACACATAAGATAAAATCTCTCAATTAGTATCTTTAAAAGACTTGAGATATTTAGTGTGCCTTCAGTAAAGAATCTTATGAGGATACTAAACGACGTGAAACTTGATATTCATATTACTACAGCAAAGCCTATATTTTAAGAAAAGGACAAATGTTTTCATATTAAGTATTATGCTTCAACTTGTTACTTAATCAAATTTTATGCAGATATTATACTCGATATATTCAATTTGAAAATCTGCAAATTTGCCTCTCGGTTAAAATGAAATTTGACCAAGGGGCGCTACGGTCGTAGTCAAATTCGACCTAAAATAAGTTTGACAAAATAACTATTTGAATATCATTTTATTGTGATTAAAAGCAAAATCAAATTATGATCACGAAATTGTCCCAATATTGTCAATAATAAAACAAAATATTACTCCCTTAGAAAATATATATATGCTCTACAAATTCAGTCTATCATTTGCATTAAAAATCAGCTTAAAAATTCGTACCCAGTAAGTCTGTCGGTCGACGAATCTTCGACCGAAAACCTCTCGGTCTGCCCACCTCTCTCGACCGACAGAATCTAGACAGACCTAACATCGGACACACTTCCGGTCGACAATTGTTCGACCGAGACAGTGTCGGTCGACAATTGCTCGACCGAGAAAGAGCCGTTGGGATATGACCGTTGCAATCCGACCGTTACCGTTAACGGTCGACCGTTGCAAGTCGACCGTTGGACGGCCGAGTGGCGCGTCTGGAATATGACCGTTGCGGACGCTCGGTCGACAAATTGTCGACCGACCCGGTCACTGGATTGCTATAAAAGGGACCAAAAACGGGTCACTTCTTCACACTTTCATATTCTTGTTTCCATAGGCTCTCTCTAGTGAATTCTTGTGCAAATCTTTAGCATCCTCATCCCCAAGTCTTCCTTGCTTCTTCTCCACCTTCAAGCAACGCAATGGCATCATCCTCTGCTCGTGGAAAGAAGAAGGTCGCTGGCAGGAAACAAAGGGAAGCTACTCCACCATTGACGATCATCAACGACATTGCCTTCGTCGACGGAGATGCTGGTGATCGCTATCTACGGCTCTCCTCCAAAGCTCCTCTCCCACGACGACCAGTTGAAGTTATGGACTTCCTCAACATCGTCGACCTGGAGGACCTTTTTGAAGTGCAAAAGTTGAAAGAATTCATCAATCCTTCTTTCACTTCCTATTCCACCAAGGTAGTGAATGAATTCTATGCTAATCTCATCTCCCACTCTGAAAGAGAAACCATCTTCTTCTATACTATGGTCAATGGGCATAGCTTTCGATTTACTGAAGGAGATATTCTTGATATGCTAAATATTGACCTAGATGAATATCAAGACACCCTTGACCTTACCACTGGAAACCCACTTAATCAATTTTCCCAAGATAACCATACCGTTAGTCTTAGTGACATCAAAAGAACCATTTTTCAATCCAATACAACCTGTCACGAAGATAGGGGCACATACTATGCTATAAATCTCAAACCAGCTGCTAGGATTGTAAACCTTATTGTTTCAACAAACATACATCCTAGAGCAAATAAGTCTGAAGTTCCTATTTTTCGTATGTGTCTAATATATGCCATTATCCAACGTATTCCCACAAATTTTATCCGCATCATTCTTAAAAACATGCTTGAGTTTTCAGGCAATCCTCCATATGCTGATCTTGTATGCCAAATTACTCAACATTTTCTTAAGACCCAAATTGAGGATATGGGATATACATGGGAGCGTAGACCACAAAAAATAAGTAAGAATACTGTAGAAAAAATGGGAATTGATTTCGGTCATAAGAGGGCTAGGGTAGAAGGAGAGACATCTACCCAAGATATACCACCTCCACCTCCTCCTACCAGCCTACCCTATGATCCCATTCAAAACACTCTAACCTATGTTGCTGGGTCACAATATCATCTTAGTAAACAACTAGATTATAACCATCATGCCATGACTTATCTAAACCAAAGAATGCAAACTCTTTCTCCAAACCAACCAGATGAATATTCTTATTCTTTAAATCCGGGCATGCTCAATCCATATAATCCATCTTACAACTACTATCAACCTCCATCTCCACCATCTACAGATCTCACGCATACCCAGTTTTCATCAATGCAACTACAAGATATTGCTGCTCATTTCCGATTTGATCGGGTCCCTGCTACAAGATTTGAGCCTCTAAACAATATCGGGTTCCTACCTTCTTGGAAGCAATATCTGTAATTTCTTGTAGCAGGGACCCGATCAAATCGGAAATGAGCAGCAATATCTTGTAGTTGCATTGATGAAAACTGGGTATGCGTGAGATCTGTAGATGGTGGAGATGGAGGTTGATAGTAGTTGTAAGATGGATTATATGGATTGAGCATGCCCGGATTTAAAGAATAAGGATATTCATCTGGTTGGTTTGGAGAAAGAGTTTGCATTCTTTGGTTTAGATAAGTCATGGCATGATGGTTATAATCTAGTTGTTTACTAAGATGATATTGTGACCCAGCAACATAGGTTAGAGTGTTTTGAATGGGATCATAGGGTAGGCTGGTAGGAGGAGGTGGAGGTGGTATATCTTGGGTAGATGTCTCTCCTTCTACCCTAGCCCTCTTATGACCGAAATCAATTCCCATTTTTTCTACAGTTTCTTACTTATTTTTTGTGGTCTACACTCCCATGTATATCCCATATCCTCAATTTGGGTCTTAAGAAAATGTTGAGTAATTTGGCATACAAGATCAGCATATGGAGGATTGCCAGAAAACTCAAGCATGGAGATCATCTTAAATTCATTCTACAAATTAAATGTCACGTTCAATTTAAATTTTACCTCAAAAGAACCCTAATACACAACAACCAGAACTCACTAGTACATTAAAAATGGATGTTATTCATTTAGATACGTAGTAGGAAACTCATTAGCTTCATACGCCTTCAATTTGATCCAGATTTGTCGTGCATTAGTGAAATGTCTAACACATTGATTTCAGTCACACTTTTTTTCTCGTAGATGCAACATGCATTTGCATTCTAAGGTGTCTTCTCTTTGCTTGTTTGGTCAAAAGACCGCCAAAGAGGGTGACTAAAAAGATTGTTTCAATACTTTTTGTCCTACCACTTCCAAATGAGATCCCAACTTCTTGAAGGTGAATTGGTTCCTCCTAAAATATTTTGTAGTACTACACTAAACAATCGACCACCACTATAGGCCCATAATACTTCATCGTCTAGTAAATCAAAAGTCCAGACTGTTATTTCCACAATTTTTATGATTTCGTCATTGTTGTCCTGATATCCCATACACATACATTTTTTGTCTGCTTAGGATTAATAGAAAAGAAAAATTACTTTTATGGTGGAGTTCCTAGAACCAAAAAATGAGTATTAGCAATAATAAAACCAGAGCCAACCCGAATAAGTGCAAGACACTCTTTTTTTGCATTATATCATGTTCAAGAGTGTATTTAAGTTGCAGTCATTTTATATCCAACATATTTTCAATAATTTGGTTATCGAGTCAAGCACAATTAAAAGAAGCAGACACAAACCTAAATTAATTTGAGAAGAGCGTATAGAGAGATATTTTGAATCTTTACATATTGAGTAGAGTATGACCCATAAGAGAGCTAAATCTATGTAGTCGATCCCAACATGGTTGGGATTGAGGCTTAGATGATGAAGATGGTATCTTCAATAAATCTAAACTAGTACTCATGTGCATTGTCAGTGCGAAGGATATGAATATACTTGTCATAAATGTTTTCAACTTCTTAGTAAAAAGATTGGAAGATAGAAAAAACTTTAGATAAGTCCTTCATCAAATATAACCATGTGACTCGTGAGTCATCTATAAAGGTGACAGAGCGCCTATATCCAAGTTTTGATGGCACCCGACTGGGACCGCAGGCATTTGAGTCTATCATATGAAAAGCACTCTGCTCTATTTTGGGTTCTGGACCTGAATGGTGATTGTTGGTGCTTACCTAGCTGACATGACTCACAATCTAGTTTATCCAAATTACACAACTTAGGGACCATCACTTTCAATTTGTTTAACGCCATATGACCTAGACGACTATGAATATGTAGAGGAGATGCAGCTACACGTTTTTGAAGGCTCACCAACGTAGTAAAGACCAGCATGCTCATACCCTTCACCAATGGTCTTTTATGCATCTTCAAATCTTGTATAACACAACAATCAGGCAGAAATGTAACAACAGCTTGAAGTGAATGAGTGAGATGATTGATGGATACTAAATTGAAAAGGAACTTTGGGATGTACAAGGCTGAATCAAGAGAGATATTTAGCAAAGGATTTATTGTTCCCATAGCCTGAACAGCAATTCTGGATTCGTCAGCAATAGTGACACTGGGTAAAGACATTTTGGTGGGACGGATGGATATTAACTGAGGCGTATCGGAGGCCCTGGCAGTGGCATGCCCAGTGGTGGTTGTTGCCCTGGCGGCAGCTGCCCTTGGTAGCGGCGGCGGCTGGGTTGACCCAGTGGTCGGCAATGTTGTTGTTGGTTAGGGTCGACTGCTATGCTTCCCTTGGATCAAATTGCTCTAATACCATGTATGAGAACAGAGAATTAGGATGTTGCAATGTGCACCTTGTAAGAGGAGCAATGTGCTACCTCTCCTTTTATTAATAACACAATTGGGAAAATTACACAAGAGTCCAACAATAAGATAAATAACATAATGAAATACTAGGAATATTAAACAATTATATTAGCACATGCCTTATCATTTACGAATGTGATCGAATGCATGCTTTAGAACTAAAATAGTATTAAACATATCCCATATTTTTCCTTCAAACTATATTGTATAATCATCCTCGAGTCCATTTTTAAATTTTTCAGATCCTCATGCAATAGTTGGATGCCACACTATACATGTACTCGTGTCCATGTCAAATACCTTGCTATCGCAATAAAATTCGAAAATCATATTTGTGGAGTTGTGTGAAAAATAAGATGTGTTGTATTTCTTATTGATAGACAGCTAGGTTTTGGAAAGCAGGAAGCATGTCAATTGCCCTTTGAAGCGGGAAGCAAGTTCTGAAGTCGACTAAAGCGAGCGCTTTATGAAAAAACGGTCTGCATTATTTAAAAAATTTAGAAAATGTGCATTTCACTTTCTCCCTTTGGTTAGATCTGGCATGGTGCAAGGGATCATTTGATTTAGCCAAACTTTAATCACCCCGTCCATAGTAATTGTGATAGAAAATATGACACAATAGATTGATTTTTAATTAGAGTAAGTACATTTTAGAGTCATTATAGACTCATAATGCATACAATTAAATTTGAAAATAAGGAGGCAGGTTAAGTCTTGATGTATGATACATGGTAGTCATGACTACTGAATTCGTGGTAAATAAATTAATCATAATATCAGTAATTATAATAACTAACTATGTGACATAACAACATATTTCATTCATTATGAAATCATGCAATCATATACAAGTGCCATGACGGTATGTATCCATTCATCTGACATGACGAAATGTGCAACAACCAACAACAAAATTGTATATACATGTGACAAGATGTTGTGCTTTCACTGAGGAGGTTACATGATGAGATTGTGCAACATCAAAAAAATCATGCAAATTCAAACATAGCAGAAACATGTGTATTAGTAATATTATATCATGTAAATTAAAACATAGTAGGAACAGGATACAACATCAAAAAATCATGCAACTATTACCAATATTATATTGCAAACCCTGCAGATGGCAGATGGCAGTACATAGTTCTTATTGTGCAGGTTGTACGTGCCGTAATGCCGCGTGCAATGCAATGTGAGAGGAGCAATAGGCTTCCTCTCCTTTTATTAAGAATAGAACGAGAAAATCACATAGGGGTCCAGCAAGAGAGAATAATTAGATAATGAAATAAACAAAACATAAATATTAACACTCCCCCTCAAGCTAGAGAGTACACATCATATATGCCCATCTTGTTGCTAAGATTCCAAAAAATAATTGGACCCAATGGCTTGGTAAGAATATCAACAAGTTGGTCTCCATACTTGATTTGATCTCTGATGAAATGACAGACCACTTCTATATGTGTAGTTCGTTCATGAAAGACTAGTTTTTTGGCGATATAGATAGCAGCTTAATTATCACATCTGAGCTCTACAGAGGACATCACATGATTTTTCAATTCAGAAAGAACACATTGAACCCATTGCAATTCACAACAAACATGAGTCATTGCTCTGTATTCAACTTATGTACTAGAATGAGCCACAACATTTTGCTTCTTGCTTTCCACTACTTCTGGCTTTGATCTCTAATGAAATGACAGTCCACTTCTATATGTTTAGTTCATTCATGAAAGACAGGATTCTTGGCAATATAGATAGCAGCTTGATTATCACATCTGAGCTCTACAGAGGACATTACGGGAATTTTTAATTCAAGAAGAACAGATTGAACCCATTGCAATTCACAACAAGCATGAGCGAATGCTCTATATTCAGCTTTTGTACTAGAGCGAGCCACAACATTCTACTTCTTGCTTTTCCAAGTGATGAGATGTTTTCCCAGAAAGGTGCAGTATGTAATTCCTTTTCCATGAGCTCCTTTCAGATACCTCAGAATGCGACAAATAGTTGTCCAATAAGATTGTTTAGGTGAACTCATATGCTGACTCACTACTCCTACATCAAAGGAAATATCAAGGCAAGTGACTATCATATATTGATTTTCCAACAATCTTCCTGTAATACCCTGGATCAAAATAGTCAGTATCATCAGCATTTCCCTTCACGTGATAGTCCATAGGAGTAGACACAGGTTTGGACTCACTCATCCCTGTCTCATGAAGTAGATCTAGCACATATTTTCTCTGAGACAAATTAGTACTTGTATGTGAGTGAAGTACTTCAATTCCCAAAAAAATCTCAATTTGCCCAGATCTTTTGTATGAAACTGCTTTTGCAATACATCCTTCACATTGGATATGCCTACATAATCACTGCCAGTGATAACAATATCATCAATATACATTGCAATAATAATGAATCCAGTGGATGAACTAGAGTAGACACAGGTTTGGACTCACTCATCCCTGTCTCATGAAGTAGATCTAGCACATATTTTCTCTGAGACAAATTAGTACTTGTATGTGAGTGAAGTACTTCAATTCCCAAAAAAATCTCAATTTGCCCAGATCTTTTGTATGAAACTGCTTTAGCAATACATCCTTCACATTGGATATGCCTACAGAATCACTGCCAGTGATAACAATATTGTGAAGCAACCTGCATCCCGGTCGATACTATCGACACTCTGTCGAAAGTATCGAGATCAGTTCAGGTTCGAGTTGAAGCAATCGGCATCCCGGTCGATATTATCGACATTCATGTCGATGGTATCGAGATCAGTTCAGGTTCGATACCATGTTAGAATTGTCCCACACCGCTGAGCTCTGGGAAAGGTCCTAGGCTTATAAGGTGTGTGGTCCCTTCATCCATTGCCAATTGGTTTTGGGTTGAATACCACACATTCTAATATGGTATCAGAGCGGACCCCATGAGACAAGTGTGAGGACCACACCCTACCTAAAAAAAGAACAAGTGCAAGCACACAAAAGTGGCTACACTTGAGTGGGGATGTTAGAATTGTCCCACACCGCTGAGCTCTGGGAAAGGTCCTGGGCTTATAAGGTGTGTGGTCCCTTCACCCATTGCCAATTGGTTTTGGGTTGAATATCACACATTCTAATATGTGAAGCAACCTGCATCCCGGTCGATACTATCGACACTCTATCGATAGTATCGAGATCAGTTCAGGTTCGAGTTGAAGCAATCGGCATCCCGGTCGATACTATCGACATTCATGTCGATGGTATCGAGATCAGTTCTGGTTCGAGATGATGTTCTGTCGATACCATCGACATGAGTGTCGATGGTATCGACATCGGCACAGCGGTGGCTCGTCAATCCAGCAGAGGTTTTGTTTTCTTTATAATATCTATGTTTTATTTCTTTTCTCTCTTTGTACCTCATGTACTTACCCTAATATATAAATACATGTGAGTAGGCTCAAGCCCTATTCACGTTTGCTGCGTCTTGCAGCCGACATGTGATCGGTGCTCTTGTCTTCTTCCCTTCTTCATTTCTTCTCACATGGTATCAGAGCGGAGATCGATCTAGGGCTTCTCCTTCCTCTCTCCGGCGGATCTCTCCCTCTACGGTGGCCGGCTGCTTCCCACCCGTCGACTTGGCGTAATCCACCGGTTGTGTAGAACCACCGTCGGCTACTCTGGGTCTGCGGTAGATATCCAACTCTACCGTAGCCTCCATCACAAAACGTTTGGGGATCTCCGGGTGATCCAACGATCATCTAAAAAACACAACCGGAGGACTAGTTTCGTCTCAGCCATCATCCTAGTCACACCTCCTCCATGTGTGATTTAGGAAGATCATTTGGAGGCTGTGAATGCGTCAGTAACGTATTTCTCCTTGTTTTTCTTCTGTGTGTGACGTGTATCTCTCTGTCACCACAATCTGTTTGACGTGTATCAATCTGTCACATATTCCGTTCTACAATGGAGGATATCAAGACACCTACGATCTACAACGAAGTGTCACCTATCGCCTCCATCAAGCTCAACGGTCAAAATTATCTTCTATGGATGAATGTCATCCACACCGTCTTGGAGGCTCGTGACAGAGCGAGGCATGTTGACTCGGGTCCCAAGGCATCTACTGACGAAGGGTATGCTGAATGGAAGCGTCATGACTGTCTTGTGAAGACTTGGCTGTGGAATAGTATGGAACCTACAATCGCCGCAAGGTTCGTGTTCTACTCTACGGCCAAGGAAATATGGGACGCAGTGAAGCAACATTATTCTCAAGAGAAGAATGTTCTCCGTCAATTTATGATCTATGATCGTTTGTTTGCTGAGAAACAGGGTGACCGATCTCTTGAGGAGTATTTTGGGGCGGTTCAAGCTCTTGCTCAAGAGCTAAGTTATTATCATCTTGTGGTTGTTGCTGAACAGATAAAGGATAGAGATGATCTTGTTACAACCAAATTCTTATCTGGGCTCAACTCGGTTTGTAGCTCCGCTCGGAGCGTTATTCTGGCTACTGATAAACTACCTAGTCTTGTGGAGGCTTATTCAAGGATTTAGCAATCTCTATTTGAGTCTGCTTCCTTTGTTTCTGATATATTTTCTGGAGAATCTCATGCGTCTGTTGCTGCTGCGATACGAGGAGGACGAGCCGGTATGGGCAGAGGGCGTGGGACACGTCCTAAGTGTACCTTTTATGACAAACCGGGACATACAGTGAAGAAGTGTTGGAAGAAACATGGGAGACATGCTGCACCACCTGTGGGAGCAGCACATTGTGCCACCACCACAGGATCCTCATCCTCTACAACTGTGGGTACTACTTCTGGCACCGGCATCACTCTTACCCAAGAGGAATATGATCGGTTCATTCAGGCGACACAGCACATGAGTATGTGGTCATCATCATCTTCATCGGAAAATCTGGCATCTACAGTTGGTAATCAGGCTACATCTCTCATAGCATCTGGCTCATCCTCATCTTGGGTGGTTGACTCTGGCGCCTCACAGCATATGACTGGTATGAGGAGATTGCTCCACACTATTGACTCATCTATTCCTCACCAATCTGTTACACTAGCAGATGGTTCAGTGAAGAGAGTGTTAGCTAGTGGATCTGTCTCCCTAACACCCAAGATTGATCTTAAATCCGTTTACTTTGTGCCTGAATTTCCTTTTAATCTTCTTTCTGTTGCCAAATTGATTGACACTCTAAAATGTTGGGTAATATTTGGACCTTCTTGTTTCATATTACAGGATCTCAAGAGTATGAAGATGATTAGTGGGGGTCCTAGGAAAGGTGATCTCTACCTTTTCAACGGTGACAGTCTGCCTCGCCAAATGCCTTCTCCTGCTCCATCCATCCTGTTGAGTGGTTCCCCCTTACTATGGCATTGCAGATATGGACATCCTTCTTTGGAGAACCTGCGGAAGTTGGAACCAGAGTTGTCCCAATTATCTTCTTTAGAGTGTCAGTCATGTCAACTGGGAAAGCACTATAGGTTATCCTATCCCAATTGAGTCAATAAGCGGGCTTCTTATCCCTTTGAGTTAGTGCATAGTGATGTGTGGGGTCTTGTAAAAGACCAGAGTTATAATGATTTTCGTTACTTTATCTCCGTTGTCGATGATTTCTCACGCATGACATGGATCTACCTTCTTAGAAGTAGAGAGTATGTGTTGTCTATTGTGAAACATTTTCATACTGAAATTAAAGTCCAGTTTGATTGCAATATAAAAATTCTCCAGTCTGACAATGCTTTAGAGTATGTTCAAAAGGCTATGTCTGATTTTTGCAGCTCGGTTGGTATGATTGATCGCACATCTTGTCCTCACACCCCTCAGCAAAATGGGGTGGTAGAGAGGAAGAATCGCCATCTTCTTGATATTGCTCGGTCAATTATGTTTCAATCCAATGTGCCCAAGAAGTTTTGGTCTGAAGCTCTTTTAACTGCTTGTTTCTTGATTAATAGGCAACCTTCTTCTGTTTTTCAAGGACAGACTCCGTTTTCTGTATTGCGTCCCATGGACTCCCCCTTTTCTGTTCCTCTTAGAGTGTTTGGTTGCACTTCCTTTGTCCATAACTTTGACCTAAGGCCGACAAGTTGTCTCCTAGGTCCATTAAAACATTGTTCCTGGGTTACTCTAATACTAGCAAAGGATACAAGTGTTACTGTCCTAGTCTTCGCCGCATGTTTGTGTCTAGGGACGTCACCTTCCATGAGACCACTCCATATTTCTCCAATGCTATGAGCAAGGGGGGGCAGTTGAGAGAGGGAGAGCCACCAAAAATACAGAATGAGAGACTGGCACCATCGGTGCAGAGTGAGGGAGTGCCACCTATCATTCCGGATTTTACTTCTATTCCGGATGAACAAGCGGGAGATAGACCTACCATTGAGCATTACACACATGTTTACCATAGGCGAGGGAGGCAAGATCTAGAAGAAGTAGCGACACCAGTCGCTGAGCCCTCATCATCGCCTTCTACTCAAGAGACTCCTACAGAGATATCAGACCTCGATCTTCCTATTGTTGTTCGGAAAGGTACTCGATCCTGTACTATTAAACATCCTATTACAAATGTATGTTGCCTGTCTCATCTATCTAAGAAGGCCCGTGCATTCGCTATTGGGATTGATTACCAAGAAATCATTTTGATGCTATGAAGAACAGTGGCTGGAAACAGGCTATGGTACTCGATCCTGTACTATTAAACATCCTATTACAAATGTATGTTGCCTGTCTCATCTATCTAAGAAGGCCCGTGCATTCGCTATTGGGATTGATTTTGTGACTATACCAAGAAATCATTTTGATGCTATGAAGAACAGTGGCTGGAAACAGGATATGGAACTTGAGATGTCAGCTCTCTTAAATAATGGCACTTGGGATCTTGTTCATCTTCCTGCAAGAAAGAAAGTAGTGGGTTGTAGATGAGTTTTCACTATCAAACACAATCCGGATGGATCTGTTGAACGGTTGAAAGCCCGATTGGTCGCAAAGGGCTACACCCAAACATATGGTGTTGACTTCTTTGAAACCTTTTCTCCTGTTGCTCGTCTGAATTCTATGTGGATCATTATTTCCCTTGCTACTACCTTTAATTGGTCTCTGTTTCAGCTGGATGTAAAAAATGCTTTTCTCCATGGTGATCTACAGGAAGAGGTATATATGGAGCAACCTCCTGGGTTTGTTGCTCAGGGGGAGTGTCAGAAAGTGTGCAAATTAAAGAAAGTTATATATGGGCTGAAACAGTCACCTAGAGCTTGGTTTGACAAGTTCAGTGCAGTTATTCTTCAGATGGGTTTTTCTCGCTCCATGACTGATCATTCCTTATTTTACTCCAGCTCTTCTTGTGGATCCATTATTCTTGTTGTATATGTTGATGACATAGTAATTACTGGCAGTGACACCATGGGAATATCTCGTGTCAAAGAAAGTTTGCAAAAACACTTCCATACAAAGGATCTAGGCAAACTAAGATACTTTCTAGGCATTGAAGTGCTTAGATCTCATACAGGTGTCAATTTATCTCAGAGGAAATATGTGCTTGATTTACTACAGGAGACAGGCATGGTTGAACCCAAACCGGTATCTACACCGATGGATTATCACATCAAAGAGGTGGTTGATGATGTTGAGTATCAAGATCCAGGATATTACAGGAGAATAGTGGGCAAGTTAATATATCTAACAGTCACTCGACCTGATATTTCTTTTGTTGTGGGCGTGGTCAGCCAACATATGCACTCTCCGCGACAGTCACACTGGACTGCAGTCTGCAGAATTCTGAGATATCTGAAAAGTGCTCCTGGTAAGGGTATCACATATTCTAGACCAAAGGCACCTCCATCTACTCTGCCTCTCACAGGATATTCAGATGTTGACTGGGCTGGTGATCATACTGATAGGAGATCTACATCAGGCTATTGTACCTTTCTAGGTGATCATCTTATCACATGGAAAAGTAAGAAGCAACATGTGGTTGCTAGATCCAACACTGAGGCTGAATATCGTGTTATGGCCCATGCATGTTGTGAACTAAAATGGGTCAAATATGTTCTATCTGAATTAAAAATTTCTCTTCTACCTTCTATGGAGCTCAAGTGTGACAATCAATTTGCTATGCACATTGCCAGGAATCCTATCTTTCATGAGCGTACAAAACACATAGAGGTTGATTGCCATTTTATTCGTGATCAAATCAAAGATGGCACTATTGTGACACTATTAGTATATAGACTTTCCTATGTTTTTACTTAGTCTATTTCTCTCTTTTTCTTGTCTTGTTTTATCCCATATTGGTTATATCTAAACCATGTGTCTTTCTCTTGTCTTATAAAAGAGAACCACTGTACTCTGTTTTAATCATCTCAATAGTAAGACAATTAGCCTCATATTCTAGATGGTATCAGAGCCACCCGATCCACCCTAGCCCTTTTTCCTAACCCTACCCCAGCCGCCACCCATCTTCTCCCTAACCCTACCCCAGCCGCCACCCATCTTCTCCCTAACCCTACCCCAGCCGCCACCCTCCTTCACGCCGCCGCCCAGCCCCCCATCTTCCCGCCGCCACCCACTCCCTCTCAGCAGGCTGCTGCCGCCCATCCCCTCCTCTTTTCTCTTCCATTTTCTTCTCCCTCCTCCACTCACCCTCTCTCTCTTTCTCTCCCTGCCCCTACCCGCCGCCACCCCTCCCTTTCTCACCCTGACCTGCCGCCGCCCCCTCCTCATCACCACCACCACTAACAGCCACCGCCACCCTTTCTCCACCATCTTTTTCCCCTCTCCTATAATCTCCGTACCCTAAGCACATCTTTCCTTGTGGCTTAGACTACCACAGGTTCTCTCTTCGGTCTCCGTTTCCTTTTCGAAAAGCTTACGTACATCCTGGTCACTTTCCAGTCTGGCACGTTGAAGGCTTAAAAACAAGTTTCCGGCTCTGACTGCCTACGCCTCATGGTGGAGTGATCTCTTCTCCATGTTGGCGTAGGTTCTGTTTCCTTCTTCCTGCCCTATAAGGGTTTTCTGAGGTCCATGCTCGGATCTCCTATCTACTGCTACTAGTCCATGTGTTGGACTTCTACTGCTGTCTACTACTGCTGCTGACTACTGTCTGGATCTGTGCCCGTGCTGCTTCTCTTCTTCTGCTACTGCTGCGATGGCGACTTCTGACCTCCCGCCGCGCACTCTCTGTGTTACTACGGTGAAGTTGGATCACTCCAACTATCATCTATGGGCTGCCTCCTTCGCGTTATATGTCAAATCCCAAGGACGCTACTCTCACCTGACTACCAAGGGCCCTGATCTTCCTGCTGCAGACGCTGATGAGAAAACCAAGCAAGCCTATGATCTATGGTCCAAAGAGGACTATGGGGTCATGACCTGGATGGTGAATAGTGTTGAAGCCAAAATCAGCCAGTCCTTGCTTCGACTTCAGACTGCCAAAGAAATGTGGGACCAGCTTTCCCATGTTTACTCTCACCAGCAGAATCCGAAGAAGGTCTTCGAGATATTCAAACAGCTTGCCAAACAGGAGTATTCGGCCACCGACTCCGTTGAGGACTACTACAACTCCTGCTGTGCTCTCTGGGATGAGTTCCGGGTATATCACCCTCTGACTGCTGATATTGAAGAAGTGCACCGACAACGGAATGAACTTATGTTAGTTCAATTCCTCGCCGGCCTACCTGCGTCCTTCGCTGGTGTTGTGGACCAGATTCTCTCCAGCGACCCTTTGCCTACTCTCCGCGATGTTCTCAAACGGGTTCAGCGTCTACCCTCTGTGTCTCAACCTGTGCCTGACACCTCTGACGGTGCTGCTCTTGCTGTCCGCTCTGGTGATTCCTTCCGTGGTCGTGGTCGTGGTAGAGGTCGTGGTCGCGGAGGACGATTCTCTGCTCCTGGTCGTGGAACTGGATCCGATCAAGCTGAGTCCCGCTATTGCACTCACTGCAAACGTACCAACCATAATGAAGATAAGTGCTGGATCAAATATGGCAAACCTGAGTGGGCCAACAAAGTGACAACTGATGAACCTGCTCCGCCGACGGCTGACTGGATCCGCTCCGAGTTTGAAAAACTCCTTCAGGCTCGTCTGGCGTCTTCTACTGAGGCTTCAAATTCTGGCAGTGCTGCTCTTCTGACTACGGCTGGTAAAAATTCCTGGGTTATTGACTCTGGTGCGACTTCTCATATATCTGGCAATCCTCCTTTATTTTCTAAACTGCAGCAGACTTCTTTTATACCTCCTGTTACCTTAGCTGATGGTTCTAAATCACCTGTTACTGGCATTGGTGATATTTGTCCTACTGGTCGTCTGCCTCTGCGCTCTACACTTTATGTCCCGAAGTTTCCTATTAATCTTCTTTCTGTGAGTAAAACTGTGAAGAGCCTTCGTTGCTCAATTACATTTGATCCGGATGGTGTTTTATTTCAGGATCTGCGCACGAGGATGACGATTGGTTCGGGCCATGAGGGACCGGATGGACTCTACTACCTGGACGAGCCAAAGACTGCTGCATATCTGACATCATCGGTGACCGACATCCAGTGGCACTATAGATTGGGACACCCTTCTATTGGAAAGTTAAAAGTCGTGTTACCAGATATAGTTAGTTCTGATTTTCATTGCGAAACTTGTCAGCTTGGCAAGCAAACTCGTGCTACTTTTTCAAAAAAAAATTGTATCAGCTCTAAAGCACCTTTTGATATTATACATGCTGATGTTTGGGGTCCTTGCTCTGTCACAAGTACTTCCGGTTTTAGATATTTTCTGAGCTTCATTGATGATTTTTCTAGAACTACCTGGCTGTTTTTACTTAAAGATAGATCCACTATCCTTGAAAAAATTACTGACTTTTTTACTGAGATACGCACTCAATTTGCTAAGCCTATCAAAATTCTTCGTATTGATAATGCTTTGGAATTCATGCAAACATCTGTTAGCTCTTTCTGTCGTCGCCAGGGCACAATCCACCAAACCTCTTGTGCTTACACCCCACAACAAAACGGTGTTGCTGAGCGCAAAAATCGTCATCTTCTCGAGGTTGCTCGTACCCTTCTCTTTCACTATCATGTTCCCCAAGCTTTTTGGCCCGAGGCGATAGCCACTGCCTGCTATCTAATTAACCGCATGCCTTCATCTGTGCTCGGCAATCAGATTCCTTTTCAGATTCTGTTTCCCGATGCATCTCTTTTCTCTGTCCCGCCTCGCATTTTTGGGAGCACCTGTTTTGTTAAAAATCTTCGGCCTGGCCTTACTAAATTAGATCCTAGAGCAACTAAGTGTATTTTTCTGGGATATTCTCGCACTCAGAAAGGATATAGGTGCTATGATCCTGTTTCTAAAAAGTGGTTTGTCTCTGCGGATGTGGTGTTTTTTGAGCATATGCCTTTCTACTCCACGGGTGGTTCTGCGCTCACTTCCGATTTACTTGCTGATACACCTTTGCCTGTGATGGACGATGTACCTGCTATTTCTGAGGATCTGATTGAAAAGCCACCTCTGAAAGTTTATCAAAGAAGACCGAAGCCGACAGCTCCCTCCATGGCCCCTCCATCGTCCTCTTCCTCAGTGCCAGATCAACCATCCTCGCAGGTATTTTCTGATCTTGATATTCCTATTAGTCTGAGGAAAGGGACCCGTACCTGCACTATGCATCCGATTGGAAATTTCTGCTCTACTGATAATTTGAGTGCTAATTTTGCTAACTTCACTGCGGCTCTGTCTGCGATATCTGTACCTAAGAATGCTGCTCAGGCTCTTAGCCATCCTGCGTGGCGTCAGGCTATGGAAGAAGAGATGAAGGCTCTTACTGACCGTCATACCTGGACCCTAGTTGAGCCACCTGTTGATTGCTCTCCAGTTGGATGCCGATGGGTGTTCACTGTCAAATACCATCCCGACGGTACTGTCGAACGACTTAAGGCGCGACTTGTGGCAAAGGGGTATACCCAGACCTATGGAGTTGACTACTTTGAAACTTTCTCTCCAGTAGCGCGCCTGAACTCTGTCCGGATTCTGATTTCTGTTGCTATCAATTCTTACTGGCCACTGTATCAACTTGATGTCAAGAATGCTTTCCTGTATGGTGATCTTCATGAAGAGGTATACATGTCACAACCTCCCGGTTTTGTGTCAGGGGGAGGCTTCCAAAGTCTGCAGGCTAAAAAAGGCTATCTATGGCTTGAAACAGAGCCCTAGAGCGTGGTTTGACAAGCTCAGCAATATTCTTCAGCAATTTTCCTTCAAACGTTCCCAATCTGATCACTCTGTTTTTGTGAAAAATACTTCTGCGGGTATTGTTATTCTTATTGTTTATGTTGATGATATTATTCTCTCTGGAAGCGATTCTGTTGGTATTCAGTCTACAAAGCGCTATCTGGAGAAACACTTTGTTACCAAGGATCTTGGCTCACTTCGGTATTTTCTTGGGATAGAAGTGTCCCGGTCTTCTTCTGGTCTCTGCTTGTCTCAACGGAAGTATGTCCTGGATCTCTTATCTGAATCTGGTCTTTTAGGTGCGAAACCTGCTAGCACACCTATGGATCCCAACATCAACTGGGATGATGAGGAATCTCCTGCTTACCCTGACAATCAGCAGTATCGACGTATGGTTGGGAAACTCATATATCTTACTGTTACTCGGGCTGATATCACTGCTGCAGTTGGATTGGTTAGTCGCTACCTGGACAAGCCTCGACAATGCCATTGGGATGCTGTCTGTCATATTCTGAAATATTTGAAAAGTTCTCCTGGAAAAGGTCTACTTTACAAAAAAAATGGGCATTGCAAACTCCTTGGCTATTCTGATTCTGATTATGCTGGCAGCAAGGTTGACCGTCGGTCTACTTCTGGCTACTGTACCTTTGTGGGAGGTAACCTTGTCACTTGGCGAAGCAAGAAGCAATCTGTTGTTGCTCGCTCTAGTGCTGAAGCTGAGTATCGTGCCATGGCACATACTACTTGTGAGCTATTCTGGATTCGGAGCCTGCTGAAGGACTTTGGATTTTCTGATTCATCTGCTATTCCTATGTATTGTGACAACAAAGCAGCTACCTTCATTGCTAGTAATCCTACCTTCCATGAGCGGACCAAGCATATTGAGGTGGACTGTCATTTTGTTCGCGAGGCTGTTCTCTCAGGACAAATATCTACTCCCTATATTCATACGTCTGATCAGGTGGCTGATATCTTCACAAAAATTCTACCAAAGACAAGGTTCACTGCTATGACATCCAAGCTGGGCATGCTAGACATCTACGCTCCAGCTTGAGGGGGAGTATTAGTATATAGACTTTCCTGTGTTTTTACTTAGTCTATTTCTCTCTTTTTCTTGTCTTGTTTTATCCCATATTGGTTATATCTAAACCATGTGTCTTTCTCTTGTCTTATAAAAGAGAACCACTGTACTCTGTTTTAATCATCTCAATAGTAAGACAATTAGCCTCATATTCTAGAGACACCATATGTCAGATCTGAGGACCAACTAGCAGATATCCTGACAAAGCCTTTGGGTTCAGCAATCTTTCAGAGATTCTGTGGCAAGCTGGGCATACACGATGTGTACTCTCCAGCTTGAGGGGGAGTGTGAAGCAACCTGCATCCCGGTCGATACTATCGACACTCTGTCGATAGTATCGTGATCAGTTCAGGTTCGAGTTGAAGCAATCGGCATCCCGGTCGATACTATCGACATTCATGTCGATGGTATCGAGATCAGTTCAGGTTCGAGATGATGTTCTGTCGATACCATCGACATGAGTGTCGATGGTATCGACACCGGCGCAGCGGCGACTCGTCAATCCAGCGGCAGTTTTGTTTTCTTTATAATATATATGTTTTATTTCTTTTCTCTCTTTGTACCTCATGTACTTACCCTAATATATAAATACAAGTGAGTAGGCTCAAGCCCTATTCACGTTTGCTGCGTCTTGCAGCCGACATGTGATCGGTGTTCTTGTCTTCTTCCCTTCTTCATTTCTTCTCACAAATATCATCAATATACATTGCAATAATAATGAATCCAGTGGATGAACTAGAGTAAAACAAGGAGTGATCGGTCATAGAACGTACAAACCAAGCTCGAGGGGATTGCTTCAACCCATGAATAGCTTTCTTCAGTCTGCACACCTTCTGACACTCCCCCTGAGCAACAAACCCAGGAGGTTGCTCCATGTACACTTCTTCCTATAGATCACCATGTAGGAAGGCATTTTTTACATCAAGTTGAAATAATAGCCAATCAAAGGTGGTTGTTAGGAAAATAATAATCCTCACAGAATTAAGAGAAGCTACAGGTGAAAAGGTTTCAAAGAAATCAACCCCATATGTCTGAGTGTATCTTTTCGCCACCAATCTAGCTTTCAATCTCTCTACTGATCCATATGGATTATGTTTGACAGTAAAGACCCCCTGCAGCCCACAACATTCTTATCTGAGGGTGAATCAGTAAGTTCCCATGTATCATTTTGTATAAGCGTAGACATTTCAGAATTCCTAACATGTAGCCACCCAATGTCCTTCATGGCATCCATATGGTTCTTTAGCATTATCACATAATCAATTCCAAGAGCAAAGGAGCGAGTCTGCTTAGATAGACAACAAACACCTGTAATAGAATGATGGATAGTACAAGAACAAATACCTTTACGAACAACAATGGGAACATTGAGATCAAATGAATCTTCAGGATTCTCTTGAGCAGAGGATGGGGAAGGCTCATGGACTGGAGTCGCTAACTCATCAAGTCCTTGTCTTCCTCGTCAGTGATACACATGTGAGTATTGCTAAATTAAAGGAACGGCTAGATGGTTCTTCCTGAATTATAATATCCTCAAGAATAGAGGTCGCATTCTCTCACTATTTTATGGTGGTGCCACTCCCTCACTGATTTGTGATGGTGGCACTCCCTCACTCTCACACAATTGCTCCCCCTTACTGTGAACACCTGAGAAATACATAGTGGACTCGTGGAAGGTGACATCCCTAGACACAAACATACAACGACGAAGACTAGGGCAGTAACACTTGCAACCCTTACTGGTGCTAGAATATCCAAGAAAGAGAGTTTGAATAGACATGGGAGATAATTTGTCGGCTTTAGGATCAAAATTGTGAACAAAGGAAGTACAACCAAACACCCTAAGGCAAGGAAGAAAATGTCCGATTTCGACGCCGTTTCGGTAGCCACAGAAATAGTAATTTCGACAAATTTTGACAGATGCATTCCTGGCGTTTCGACGACTAAATGATCGAATTATTTAGCGAAATTTTACCAGAAGAATTTACTAGTGTAGATCTACTCAAATATGTAATAATATTTCATATTGGATATGTGAGGGGGTAGGGCTCCTCATGTGTGAGTGAAGAAAGCTGAACAATTTCGATGGAGATTTCGAGGTCAATTAAATGTCAAAATGAATGAATTAAGTCGTTATAGGTTGCAAGCACAATATATAGACTTCTAGACACAAATTTATGGAAACATAGCATGATTTAGGATGGTAGGACCTCTTGATAAGATGACAGGATGTAGTATATAAACAATGTTGTAGTGGTATGTGAGTGAGTATTGAGGAAGCATGAGACAACTATGGTTTATGCATCTAATGGAACCATGATGATTGTCATCCTCCTTGTTGATTATGCCTATCAACATATTGGCTCTAGTTTATTTTGTTTTATACAAACATAGATGTGTCTCACTGTTAATCTCTATAAGCCTACAAGTGATCAAATGCATACTAATGAATTAACTCAAGCTTTGTTCTTGGTCGTGTGCTTTTGTAGTTAGAGGTGTGATTGATAATGGCATACATACAAAATATCTCAATAGTCATGCTAATTTTGTGCACTATCAACATAATTCATGTGACCTCAAAAATGAAAGTTAGCGAGTCATCATAGCTATAGATATCAGTCCCACACCCATTTTTTAATATTTCCTTGGTAGATCTTTATAGAAGTGAAAGAAATAGGAGAGAGATGTAGAATTAGGCTAGGAAGAGAAGAAACATAACTTAGATTTCCCCTAACAAGCCCAAGGAATCATATAGTAAATTATGCAGACATCGTACCCCGTTTCTTGAAATAATACATGTGTTTCTCAAAATTTTGTTGAAATGCGGACGAAAAAGGACTTTTTATCGAAATTTACCTAATTTTGTCGAAATTTATTTTTTTTCTGGCGAAATTCCCTATGTACAAACATGTAAGGCCATTTCTATGTCCGATAGCTGGTGGTATCAAAATAATTAGCAAAATTTCGCCAATTTCGACGAAATTTTGAACATTGCCCTAAGGGGAACAAGGAAAGGTTGATCATTAGGGTGCAGAACAAAGAAGGGAGTACGTCCTTGAAAAATAAAAGAGGGCTACCTATTAATATTAAAAAAAAAGCAATGAGTAAAGCACCAGACCAAAATGTCTTAGGAACATTAGATTGGAACATTGCCCTAAGGGGAACAAGGAAAGGTTGACCATTAGGGTGCAGAACAAAGAAGGGAGTACGTCCTTGAAAAATAAAAGAGGGTTGCCTATTAATATTAAAAAAAAAGCAATGAGTAAAGCATCAGACCAAAATGTCTTAGGAACATTAGATTGGAACATGATTGTCCTGGCAATAGCAAGAAGATGACGATTTTTCCTCTCAGCCACCCCATTTTGTTATGGAGTGTGAGCTCAGGACGTACGATGTACCATTCCAACCAATGAAATGAAAAATGTTCTGTGCGGCCGCTTAATCGGTTCAGCAACCCAGCCGTTTAAAATACCCCCTAAGCGCCCGATTAATTTTTTTCAAAAAAACGGGCATTTTTTCCCCGCTTAACCCGCTTAATCAGCCGCTTAATCGGCCGCTCAGACCCGTTTTTTTAAGAAAACTGCTGCAAGCCTGTAACATTAAGTAATTTTTGAAAGTAAAATAATTATTGACTGTAATATATTGAACTTATATACAATACATGTTCTATGATAAGCCTTAGTTAACTTAATATGCATACTTTGTATGTAAGACATAGTAATCGGGTACTGCTGTATATCCAAGTAAATTACATGTAACTAATCATGACATAGATTTTAGAATGCATACTTTGGTTAAATGTACTGCTGTAATTTTTGATCAAGTGATGATATGTAAATGTAGCAATAAGTTAGTAAGGTATCAATGATAAGTCTGCTGTAATGTGATGCAAAATAGTTATTGTATCATGCATATATACTTAATACTTTTTTGTTTTATAGTTGTATAGGGTGTTTTATGTGTGACAAGTCTATTGTTTAATAGTTTAGCTATAATCATTGTTTTATAGTTGTGTTATAAAGTATTTGGGTGTTTAGTATGGTTATTTAGGGTGTTTAGATATGTATAAAGGTTCCAAAAAGTATAGTATATATATGCATACATGTGCATTTTTTTATAAAATTGTATAGAAAATCAAAACCCGTTTTTTAAAAAATCGGCCGCTTAATCGGCCGCTTACCGCTTAACCAGTTACAAGGTGTTGTCCGCACGCTTACCGCTTAACGTTTTTTAAAAAATTGATTCCAACAGAATTACAAAGATAAGCCATAGCATGTTGAATATATTCTAAGGCATTATCAGACTGAAGTATTTTAATATTGCAATCAAATTGGACCTTTATTTCTTGATGAAAATGTTTAAAAACGGACAACACATACTCTCTACTTTTCAACAGATATATCCACGTCATATGAGAAAAATTATCTACAAAGGTAATAAAATAGAGAAAACCATTATAATTGTTTTCGTTTACATGACCCCAGGCATCATTGTGAACTAACTCAAAGGGGCGAAGTGCCCTTTTATTGATACGACTAGGGTAAGACAGCCTATGAAGTTTCCCCAACTAACAGGACTAACACTCTCATGAAGACACCAGTAATAACATAGGCTCTAACTTCCACAAGCTCTCCAGAGAAGGATGTTCATATCCACTGTAAGGGAGAACCGTTTAAAAGAATAGCAGGAGTTGGAGCAGCAGATACTTGACAAGGCAGACTTGCACCATGAAAGAGGTAGAGATCACCTTTTGTAGGCCTCCCACCAATCGTCCTCATACTCTTGAGATCTTGTAATACAAAAAAAGAAGGATCGAATGTCACTGTACATTTCATAGTATCAATCAATTTTACAACAGAAAGAAGATTAAATGGAAATGCAGGCACATAATCTACGTATCTAAGGTCAATATTAGGAGTCAAAGAAAGAAACAGATCCACTAGCTAACACTCTCTGCACTGATCCATCTGCTAATGTCACAGATTGGTGTGAAGTATGTGAGTCAATGGAATGAAGCAGTGTCCTCATACCAGTCATATGTTGTGAAGTTCCAGAGTTAACCACCCATGAAGGAGATGAACTGGAAGCCAGTAAGGAAGTAGCCTAATTACCAATAGTAGACGCCAAGTTGGCTAGAAAAGAAGATCATGTACTCAGGTGTTGAGTAGCTAGAATAAATCTATCATTATCCTCCTTGGTAAGAGTGATGCCACCCATACAGCCACAGAAAGTGCAATTAGGTCGTGTGCCACCTCCTCGGCCTATACTTGTACGGCGCCCTCTACCTGCAGCAGCTACAGATGCATGAGATTCTTCAAGAAAAGGAACAAGTGTAGAATCAACTGGCTCAAACTTGGACTGCATAATTCGTCAATAAGCTTCCTCGAGTTGGGAAGCTTGTCAGAAGCCAAAATAACACTACGGGTTGAACTGAATGAAGAACTCAGGCTGGATAAGAACCTTATTGTGACTAAATCATCCCTATCCTTAACTAGTTTTTGTACTGTCACTACTCAATTCTTGAGCAATAGCTTGGATCACCCCAAAGTACTCTTGCAAAGGCTTGTCTCCCTTTCGTTCTGCAAACAAGCGGTCATATATCAGGAACAGAAGAAGAGCATTTTTCTCTTGAGAATAATGTTTCTTGATTGCATCCCATATCTTTTTAGCAATGGTGTAGAACATCAACCTAGCAGCAATTCCAGGTCCCATGCTTTCCCACAACCATGTCTTCACCAGACTGTCATGATGCTTCGATTCCGCATAGCCTTTCCCAGTAACTGCAGGAAGATCAGAATCAACATTCTTTGCCTTGTCTCAGGATTCCAACACTGTATGAACAACATTCATCCATAAAAGATGATTCTTCTCATTCAACTTAATAGAGGGGATAGGTGACATCTCGTTGTAGACAATTGATGCCTTAGTGTCCTCTATGAGTCAAGTTGTGATATTTGATGATCTAGGTGATTGATGATATAGAGGTGACAGAGATACACATCACGAGGAAAACACGAGTGACGAAGAGATATGCGTCACTTCAAAACAACCGAGATGCATTTCTGACACATCCACAGCCCCCAACGAAGAATTTCCTAATCACACATGGAGGAGATATGATTAGGAAATTGTCTATGTAAACTTGGACCCTTTGGCATGAGAATTTAGATCTCAGCAATGAGTAGCCGAAAGAACCTGCGGCCCGGCGGCAGCTGTTGCCTTACTAGCTGGCGGTTGTTGCCCTACTAGCCGGCAGCGGCTGCTGCTACCCTAGCCTGGGTTGGCGACGGCGGCAGCCCTACTGGCTTGGGCCGACGGCGTTAGCTGCTGGCTGGAGTCGGCGATTGTTGGCCTTCCCTGGCCAGAGGCGGGCGAAAGAGAAGTGAAGGAAGAGAGCGTGGAGGGAACAAATCCTTAGGAGCGTCTCCGCTCTAATACCATGTTGCGCAGGTTGTACGTACTGCAATGCAGCGTGTAATTCAGCATGAGAGGAGTACTAGGCTTCTTCTCCTTTAGTGCAAAACACTAGGCTTGAAGCGGGAAAAAACGGACATAGGCGGTTGCTTTAGTGCAAAACACTTCAAAGCCCGCTTCATTGAAAATTACAACGGGATATGTGCTTGGGCGCTTAAGCGGCCGCTTTATTGATAAGATAGCAAACCCCTCTCTCTGTATAGGAGAGAAAGCATGTATTAGGAAGCAGACATAACACTACCGGGCCAAGACAATTAGGCCCATATTAGAAATGAAACTATTAACTAAATAGACTAATAATACTTTCTAACAAGTTCGATAAAGCAAGTCTCAATCAAACAGCAATAACACTACATTTGAAGTGTTGCAATTCAACGTATTTGAATTGAAGATCGTTCATAATAAATCATGCAAGCCGAACTTTCCCCAACAGTATTCTAGGTCAAACTCCTGATTAAAGAGTTGAAAGCACAGTTCTTCTGTAATGTGCAACCAAAACAACTGCCGCAGGCTTCGCATTGCAAATCTTAAAGCCATGGTTGAGTCCAAAACATTATTGTTTGCCACATTACTGACATTTTTTTTGCTATTAAACTTCAAAAAGAGCAGACAGAGTTAGAAAAGTGACTCCTCATACCTCGGATTTTGGTTTCATGAGATTTCGTTCGCCTCTCAAAGGTTGGAGACCGAGTAGTGTCACTTCCCCAGCTTGGTCCCCTTCACTCCCGTCAATCATTTTCTGATATTGTACAACAGCATCATAACCCGTCCAAGTGGCATTATCCTCGTCCACGGCCATCTAGAAAGAAAGAAAAAGAAAAAAAAAATGTTGCCTTCAGATGCGAGAACCGTGTATTATTTTGTATGGTACTACTTATTATATGTGCAATGATGAAGACCACAAAGACAGTGCAGATGAATCTGCCACAAGTATAAACACGAGCATCCTTGGACGGGAACTTGGCATAGGGAAAACTTAAATCTAGACAACGAAGAGGGGGAACCTTGTGAAAACTTAAATCTGGATAATGAAGAGGGGGAACCTTGTGTGTGAAGTTGTACCAGAAATATGAAGCTCGTAGGTTCAAGAATTAGTAAAACAGGACGAACTGACCTGGTGTGCCGGCTTGAAGGTGGCAATGATGCTTTACAAGGCCTTGCTTCAGTGCTTGGACGTCTCCCTTCCGCGCAGTTTGAATGGCCAGCAAGTCCCCGGGATGTGGAGAGAGTGACAGTGAGGTGATGATAGACGCGGCAGCGTCAAACCTTGACGAAAGTGGGTCGTGGCCTAATGTGTGAAGAAGGTGAGTTGTCGGTCATCGAGAAGTGAGTGAGGTTGAAAAAGAAGGGGAGAGAGAGTCGACCGTTGGAGTTCTCCGTCCTCGACGAGGGGAACTCCGGGAGGGGAGAGTGAAAGGATCACCGTCAGACTGAGGTTGGCCAGTAGCACGGGTAGCAATGGACAGGGGTTTAGGGGTTTGAGCCGTTTGTCTGGCCCCACAGCTAGCAACCGTGGACGTTGTCGCCCTTCACCAGTTCTAATTCGTCGCCGCCTCTTGGCAATGGCGCGCCAGATTCGAAGTCCCGAATTGCGTGGTCGGGGCATGGCTCGAATCGCCAGGCCGGCCGGGTCGGGTCCGGTTTCAGTCTTGATTTTTGCGACTAAACCGGTCAGTTCGGCTGTAATCTTGTTTGTATCCACGATGGAGATGGCCAAGGACGGATTGGCAATGGAGGCCTTCAACAATAGCCTTCAACAATAATGTTATGTTGACACCTTTTTGAAATCTAAAATGGAATTCAAGTCATTGTCCACCACAAAACAAATAATAACAAACAAAATATGTTATTTTGTTTAAATATTTTTTGTTTTATTGTGGAGAATGACTTGTATTTTATTTTGAACTTCAAAATATATCCACATAGTGATTCCGTCTAGAATCTTCCCAACAGTGTGTATAGTTGGAGGCAAAATCTGATTGTTTTCGCTTTGCAGTATCCGGATCTAGGGTCTCATTCGGTTCAAATGCCGACTACGGCCCTAAACATATAGGGGATTCTCTTTTTACCCATCATCTTTTTTTTATTTTACTCATTTTATCTGTATTTTAGAAGTAATTAAGATAAAAGGAGAATTTTTATCCTTCTTGCTTCATCACTTTTTATTAATATAAGGTTAAATTAATAGTATGAGGTTCAAACAAAGATATATAAGAAGTTGGATGCTAAAGAAGGGAATATATATATATATATATATATATATGGGCGTTCATTCGTTGCCCGCGTGGGTAGCCTGGATTTTCGCTACCCGGCAGCCAAAAAAGTAACTCTCCTGGCCAAAAAAGTAACTCTGTTGTCAAAAAAATAACTATGGTGATCAGAAAGTAACTACACGAATAAAAGAGTAACTCTGTACAAAATATACAGCATATATATATAAGGACGGGTTTTTTTATTTTGGAGGGGCAAATGATATTATTTTTTGCTACAAAAATTTTGAGAGCAAGACAAAATAGTCCTCTACAATTGCAAAAAAACTTGAAAAAAAGTGGTCGGAAGAGTGGGCGGGTAGCTACCCGCACAGGCAATAAAGATGGGCTATATATATATATATATATATATATATATATATATATATATATATATATATATATATATATATATATATATATATATGATGCGATGATTTTGAGTCGCATTTATAGACTTGTTTTACTCGCGTTTTATGCGTTTATTGGTCATTTTGGTGGTTAATATTGCATAATTCACTTACTTTAGTCTATGATCCTTCTCAGTATCAAAGCTCTCTTATTTTATTGTTTTGAACATAAATGATTACAATTATAGGTTTTATTTCAGCTTATGTGGTTTTGTTTTGCAATTTCAGAAAAACACATATCTACAGCTGTCGATAGCATCGACTGCCGTCGATGCTATCGACACACCCACAGGCAGCCAGCCGCAAGGAGTAGCGCAGAGTCGATGATGCGATGATTTTGAGTCGCATTTATAGACCTATTTCATATGTGTTTTGTGCTCTAATTACTCATTTTTATGGATAATATTGCATAATACACTTAATTTGGTCTTTGCCATCATTTTATATCAAATCCCCTTTATTTCATTATTTTAAGCATTATTGATCATCTTATCATAAATCGTGTGGATTTATTTGGTCTTGTTGTGCAATTTCAGGAAAAACAAGTATCTACATCCGTCGATACCATCGACGGATGTCGATACCATCGACCAAGCCACAGGTTGTCAGCCGAGAAGAGCAATACAGAGTCGATATCATCGACACCCATGTCGATGGTATCGAGATCCCTTCAAGTTGCTGGCGAGGATGAAGTCGATACCATCGACCCAAGTCGATGCCATCGACACAAGGAGAGCTACAGCGTTGCTAAACGACAACAACCGACGCTAAAGGAGTCGATACCATCGACACCCAAGTCGATGGTATCGAGATCACCACAGGCGCCCAGAATAAAAGAAAGGAAAGCTGCCGCTAATCCGCTGGGTCGATACCATCGACCCGCGTCGATGGTATCGACGCCGGCAGATATGCGTTGGATTTGTTTTGATTTCGATCGGACGGCTGTTGTTATTTGACGACCTAATTAGGGACTTATACCTAATGACGGCCGCCCAGACGTGATCATCATCTCATTTTTGGATTGCACGAGTGCCGAGGAGGAGAGAAAGGAGAACGGAGGCCGAGAAGCTCATCCCGGTTGATTCGGACGCTGCCGAAGACAATTTCCACCACCGACAGGCGGGGAAAGTTTGTGTTCTACGCCAAGGATCCGCCGGTTCTTCTCCGTTCAGGGGTTTTTCCCATCTATTTCACGTTTTCCTTATGAATTCCCCAATTTCTACCATGTATTCGTGTAAGATGAACATGAGAGGCTAAAACCCTCAATCTTTAGGACCGGGAGTAGCCCGGGGATACATTGTATGATGATTTTAGATTGATAATTCATATTTTTCTCTCATATCCGTGGTATAAATTCATTTTCTCTATTGCTATTGTTATGCTTGATCACCATAATAATAAATTAATGCCCTTAATCACTTCGACAGAAGGATTAACGGTTGAAAAGAGACGAATTCTACATTAATTAATAAAACCCTTGACAAAGGAGTTGTAAAATTAATGGTGGGAACTGAGGGACCGATCTTAATGCGCTTAGTTTAGGGGAATGATTACTATGACGATGGAATCAACCTAAATCTAAGTAGTGGATTACACCACGACAGTGGGTAATTCTCATTTCAGGCCACTACCCGGATAGAGAGAGAAGTGTGAGGAATTATATGAAATCTAATACAATGTTGACCCGCGGTGAAACCGCCATCCTAAAGATATCCCTTTTAATTGATTAAATTAACCTTTAATCGATTGTTTTCTTTGTTTGATTTTTATTTTCTTTCAATTTGAACAACAAAACCCTACTTTGTTAATCGGCCTAGCTGATTGCGATTAGTTAGTAGAAGTCTCCAATAATTCACGTATCCCTGAGTTCGACTCGGGCCTCACAAGGCCTATATTACTCGACGCGTATACTTGCGTTTAAGCGCGTAGTAAAATACACGTCAAGTTTTTGGCGCCGTTGCCGGGGATACGGCGAATTATTGGCACTTTGAGTGCTAAGAGCGGCCATTCTAGGCCACATTTTTTTTTATTAATTTTAAAACAATTTTAAAAATTCCTTTATTTCTCTATAATTGTGTTGACTCGTTCAAAGCATTGTACTGAACCCCTATTTCCATATTTCAGGTACTTTGCATGGTGCACACACGTAGTCGAGACTACGTGAATCGCACACCTGAGGTTCCATCTGCGGGACCAGAGGACGAGGACTACTACGAGGAGGAACACCACAGGGATATACATTCTGAATCTGAGCCAGAACAAGAAGAAGTAATGGCTGAAGCACAGACAATATGGGAGAAGATCAAGGCGTCTTCTTCCTCTGCATCAAAGGGGCCTATAAAGAAACAGGGGCTAAACATACCTACATACAAGATCGACCCAGCACTGATTAACTTGGTCAAATCCAATGCATTTCACGGACTGAAAAATGAATATCCAGTGGCACACATTAGTCAGTTTGTGGAGAACTGCGATATGGTGAAGATAGATCGCTTTCCGCAGGATGTGCTCTATCTCAAGTTATTCCCCAGTTCCTTGGCGGGAGTAGCAAGAGAGTGGCTCCACAACCTCGACGACGAGTTTGTTGAATCATGGGATCACATGGTGGAGGTTTTCTTCGAGAGGTTCTTTCCTCCTGAGAAGACCAATGATATGATCCGGAAGATCCACAATTTCACCCAACAGGCGGGTGAAACCTATTCTGAGACTTGGGAGCGATTTCAAGTCATGTTGAGGAGATGTCCACATCATGGATTGGACAAGGAAACCCAAGTGAAGATCTTCTACTTTGCTCTCTCCGAGCATGATAGAAGCAATTTGGACTCGGCCGGTTCAGGATTTTTCTTGAACAACACAGATACAAGATGCTGGGAGATATTAAAGAACATGGCTAGGAAACAGTCATGGGGTGACAGAGGTGCCGTGGAACATGTCAAGGCTGCTGGTGAATCCAGAATAGTGAGGGAGCTGAATGATAAGTTAGATCTTCTAGCCAAGAAGGTGTTAACTAAGGAGGATGCATCTAAGGATGAGGAAGCCCAAGTGAAATTCATGCAACAACAGGGCTATAGAAACAATGACTATTCATGGAGAAAGGATAAAAAGTTTTCTTGGAAGGATCCGAATAACTTTCTACAAGATCCGGATGCAAAGCCACAACCGAGAGCTGAAGATAAAAATACTGAATTGCTAAGCCAAATGGTCCAGCAAAATCAAGAGATGATGGCCATGTTTGGAAAACAACTGCAATCTCAAGGTGATATTCTAACCAAATTTGGGCAGACGCTGCAAAGCCATGGAGCGCAAATGCGGGCATTGGAGACCACCATGGCACAGATTTCAAGTGAGGTGGCGGCTATCAAGCACGCCAATCAACAGAAACCAGTCGAGAACGCGAATGTGGTTCAAGCGCACCATCAGGTCAAATACATTTCTGTGGTGAGTAATGAAGAAGAATCTCAGGTGCAAGAAGTTGCAGAGGAAAAGAGAATGACGTTCAATGTGAATGCAATACCGGCAATACCATTTCCACGCACCTACTATAGATTGCCGGGTGGAAACCATTTCTTCAGAAAATCAGAGAGAGTTGTGAGTATGGTATCTCCATCCAGGCAAGAGGAGCAGGTGCAGGTTGTTTGTGCACATGTGGAGACATCTGAGGCGAGAGAGGAACCACAACAAGCTGCTACTATTGATGATGTCTCGCCAAAGCCCACGTCCGAGGGAATAATTGAAGCAAGCTTAGGGGAGGTACCCCTGAAAAGCTCTTATGTGCCACCTCACAGGCGTGTTGATGCAACTGATGTTTCAGATCCGGTAAATTCGAAGTCAAAGAAAGAGCATCGTCGCTTTAAAAAATTCCTAGAGATATTCCGCAAGCTGCATATCAACATTCCGCTGGTGGAGATGATTGAGAAAGTGCCCGCCTACGGGAGGTTCATTAAAGAGATCATCAACAAGAAGAGGCGGATAAATGATGATGAAATTTATTGGTTGAATGAGACGGTGAGCTCGATGATTCATGGGAATTCACCAAGGAAGAGAAAGGACCCAGGAGGCTTTTACATTCCGTGTTCAATAGGTGGTCAACATGTTTCTAGAGCGCAATGTGATTCTGGCGCTAGTATCAATCTCATGCCTTTGGCTACTTTTCAGAAGCTAGGGTTAAAAGAGATCAAGAAGTTGGCTGTGACAATTGAATTCGCAGATGGGTCGACAGTGAGACCCTATGGAGTATGTGAAGATGTGCTGGTTAAGGTTGACAAATTCGTATTCCCGGTGGACTTTGTCGTCATGGACATGCCACCACTCCAAAGCTGCAAAATTCTCTTAGGAAGACCGTTTCAAGCAACGGCGGATGTCGTGACTGCCTTAGGCAGAGGGACTTTGTCCTTGGGTATTGGAGGAGATCGTGTTGAATTCAAATTACCACATGATCCTCTAAGTGCGGTCCCCAAGGTGAAAAGATGATGACTGTCATACGTCTAGCCTAAGACGTTAAAGAAGGGTGCTTGGTGGGAGGCAACCCAACCATTGGTACATTAGGATAGTTTAATGTTAGGTGTAGTTTGCTTTTAATTTGTTTACTTTTTAGTTTAAAAATGATACCTTGATCCGTTTGTTAAATGTGCAGGAACAGGCAGGGTCGATACCATCGACACATCAGTCGATGGTATCGACATGGGTTCAGGTTGATACCAACAGAAATCACACTGCGTCGATACCATCGACAGCCCCGTCGATGGCATCGACATGGTCACAGGCAGGTCGCAATAAAAGTGTCGATGGTATCGACATCTCAGTCGATACCATCGAGATCTCTGGAGATATTCAGACGAATTTTGCTCAATCAACTCGATACCATCGACGGCCTCGTCGATGGTATCGACATCATCACAGGTTGAATGCAATAAACGGAGGTGTCGCAATAAAAGCAAGTCGATACCATCGACACCCGTCGATGGCATCGACGGACATGTCACCGATCCGCATGAAGACATCGACGACGATCGCAACAGCCACGTCAGCGATCCGGGTGCTGCGTCGATACCATCGACTTATGTCGATGGTATCGACCCGTCAGCGATCCGGGTTTCTCGATCCAGCAAACGTCAGCCGTCGATACCAGTGACAGATGCGGCTACCCGCGAGACATGTCGATACCATCGACCCGCGTCGATGGTATCGACGGGTCAACAGGGGCGCCGATCAAGTCTATTTAAGGGGACTTGCAACGTCATATGACATCACACCCTCAGAGCAAGTATCTCCCATTGCGCCGAGCACTCCCCCGAGCCCTCTACACCTGCGGAGAAGCGTCATCGAGCGAAGATCTTCACTGAGCGGAGAATTTCTCTCCATCTTCACCGAGCTCTTTTCTCCCAATCTCATTCTTCTCACAATCATGGTGCATACGGGCGGAGCATCTTCATCAAGCGCGCACCCCAGGGAGATCGAGGAGTTTGTTCCTCCTCCAACCGCTTCCATCTCTCGTCCATGCCTCATTCATGCCAACATGGATGTAAGAAAGGTATATGAGGAGATAATGAAGTGGAAGTTCGAGGCCACCCGGTATGTGGACCGGGGAATGATCAGGGACCTGGGATTCGAGGCCGACTTGGCCTATGTGTTGGCTGGGCAAGCGCGGCACACCGGTCGCATATATGAGATGGACTGTCATGCGGATGGGCAGCCGTTCTTTGGCGAATGGCCCACATACAAGGAACTGGTGGCCGAGTTCATGGCGTCTCTTGATATCTGCGTCGTACCAAATGACGTGGTGCCATCAGACCAGACGTGGATCCAGGGAAGGGTGTCCTTCCGACTCTTCAACAACAATTACAACATCACGTTGAAGCAGTTCAACGCCATCTTCAACTGGAACCATAGCCGCCACGATCACCGATGCCCCGACGCCCGCACCGACTATGACAAAATCTTCGCCGAGCTAGTTACAGTGCCGGCAGGGAAGACCGTGAGCTACCACAATGCCGCGGTAGCTGATTTTGAGCACCCGTTCGTCCGGGTATTGCATAGGATGCTTAGCTTGACCTTCTTCGGGCGGAGCGATCTTGCTTTGAGCAAGTTTCAGGAGAGCGACTTGTTCTTTCTATACGCCCTCCTGAAACGTCAAGAGTGCAACTGGGGAGCATTCTGGTTACAGCGCGTCATGGCGGTGAAGCGGAGCACAAGGAAGGCTCCAATTCATTTTGGTGGTTTGGTCACCGGGTTGGCGCTTTACTTGGGGCTGAACTTTCAGTCCATGACTCCGATTCCTACGCGGAGTAAGGTGAACGTGCAACACTTGCACCGTTCAAACCTCATTCTTATCCGGGACGGGTTGGCGTACGCTCATTGCCACGTCAACCAAGCTTACCAGGAGGCATCCCTGCCGGACGACGTCTTCCACATCGAGGGCAAGCAGCATTTCCGATGGCCCATCATAGCCATCGAGTCCTCAGAAGAAGAAGGCGGAGGTGAAGACCAAGAAGGTGAGGCCGAGGAAGACGAGGAGGCTTTCACACCTCTTCGAGCACGCGTGGCACCACGGAAGCATCCTAGGATGCACCCGGGTGCATCTTCATCATCTCAGCCCCCGCCGCCATCACCACAGCAAGAGCAGCCAGGTGCGGATCCCTACTCCATGCAAGGGATGTATACCATGCTGCAGGACATCCAGCAGACGCAGCACCAGCATATGACTTTGTATACCGGCATCCATGAGACAACGGGCCGGTTGCTTGATAATCAAAGGGCTATGTTCGAGAACGAGCGGCTCATCCTCGCCAACCAAGAACAAATGCACAACCGGTTGCAGCGGATAGAGACGCAGCAGGAGCCCTTCTTCGACCACTACTGGAGTCGAGACTACTTTGGAGGTTATCCACAGCCTCCGCCGAGGACCCAATATGATCCAAGCTTCCAGGGGGAGTACCCGTCTTGGGATCCTACGGCACCACAATACCCACCACCGCCTCCGCAAGATTGATCAGGGTATCACTGTTCCACCCTTAAGTTGGTTTTTGACTATGAGGCCATAGTCGGATTCAAGCTTAGGGGGGTGGCTGGAACAACTTTATCTTTTATCTTTTCTTTAGTTGTTTTTAGTTTCTGCTTTGTTATTTGTTTTTGCAATTTTAAGTTTTTATTTAGGATCCACATCTATCTAGTGTAATTGTGGATGTCGTAAAAATTGTCATCTTGCTGTTTTCATGGGGAAATTAAGGGAATTGAAAAATTTTTCTGTGTCATTTGGATAGCTGTACTTGGTTGTCCTTGGGGAACTTGTTCTATGAAAATGATTGATTATGTCAACTTTGAAGCAATATGTCATACCCACACCCCCTTTGACTCATGAAAAGTGGATAGTAACGGTTGTTTGAGCCTAACCTAATCAAATGGTAATGAGACCTTAATCAGATGTAAGAGAAAGAACCCTTTAAACTACTACACATGTCAATAAGGAGGGACACATAATTTTCTTTTAAGGTTCAGTCACTTAATCTTGTGATCATTCCACCCCATTTCCTATAATCCACCCAAGAATTGGAAGTAAAGTGCAGTTTCAATTTCTTTTGCGTGCATGGCATGTAGATAGGTTTTGCATTGTTATTTTCATGTTTTTGCATAGAATGAGAAAAAAAATATATAGTGATACATGCACATTACCCTTAGGTGCATGTCATGTAGTTGCACTCACAATTTCATGATTTTCATGCATAAGCACACCATGTATCTCAGTTTTCCTAAATAGGTGATCTAATTTGTTCCATACCCTCGAAATAAAGCAAAGATCTCCAATTGGAAAGAAAATGGCCTTATACATGTATCTCTAAACAATTATGGATATATGGGCAAAGAAAAGAAAAAAAAAGGAGAGTTGGAAAGAAAAGGAATAAGAGGGAGAAAGGAATGATATCACTTGTATAACAGGGGAATTGAGTACATGATGTGGCTTGAGTAGATTTCTATCTCATTTTGAGGTAGAAGGTTAGTGCATGCATCATTCCACCCACTTTTAGGCAGTAGGGCATTCTTAATGTGCATTTGCATCATTTAGGGCATTTTGTTATATGCATACTGAAACTGTGTAATGCTTCCAAATTCTTCCATGAACCACCCATTCCATCCACCCGTTGCTCGGATTGGTAGTCCACCGTGATATTCTCCTCACTCACGATTATAAGGAGGACTGCTTCCATGTAGATGGTAGTTAGGGCGAGCAACGTAGTGTAGGTGATCACAAGATGCACTAATGCTGAATCAGCAAATTTTATTATGTTAACTGCCTTATGTGATAGTGTTCATCAGTTTGAAGGATAATTTCTTTTATTGATGGTTATTGTCGCCTATAGGGTAATTACTGTTCTGTGATTAGGGTAGGCCGGTTTGAGAACGTCCAGTGGGAGTCATTTGTGAGGTGGGTTGGTGTTTTGATTGTTAGTTGACATTCGCAATTCTATTCTAAGGATTAGTTGCTCGAGGACGAGCAATGTTTAAGCTTAGGGGAGTTTGATGCGATGATTTTGAGTCGCATTTATAGACCTATTTCATATGTGTTTTGTGCTCTAATTACTCATTTTTATGGATAATATTGCATAATACACTTAATTTGGTCTTTGCCATCATTTTATATCAAATCCCCTTTATTTCATTATTTTAAGCATTATTGATCATCTTATCATAAATCGTGTGGATTTATTTGGTCTTGTTGTGCAATTTCAGGAAAAACAAGTATCTACATCCGTCGATACCATCGACGGATGTCGATACCATCGACCAAGCCACAGGTTGTCAGCCGAGAAGAGCAATATAGAGTCGATATCATCGACACCCATGTCGATGGTATCGAGATCCCTTCAAGTTGCTGGCGAGGATGAAGTCGATACCATCGACCCAAGTCGATGCCATCGACACAAGGAGAGCTACAACGTCGCTAAACGACAACAACCGACGCTAAAGGAGTCGATACCATCGACACCCAAGTCGATGGTATCGAGATCACCACAGGCGCCCAGAATAAAAGAAAGGAAAGTTGCCGCTAATCCGCTGGGTCGATACCATCGACCCGCGTCGATGGTATCGACGCCGGCAGATATGCGTTGGATTTGTTTTGATTTCGATCGGACGGCTGTTGTTATTTGACGACCTAATTAGGGACTTATACCTAATGACGGCCGCCCAGACGTGATCATCATCTCATTTTTGGATTGCACGAGTGCCGAGGAGGAGAGAAAGGAGAACGGAGGCCGAGAAGCTCATCCTGGTTGATTCGGACGCTGCCGAAGACAATTTCCACCACCGATAGGCGGGGAAAGTTTGTGTTCTACGCCAAGGATCCGCCGGTTCTTCTCCGTTCAGGGGTTTTTCCCATCTATTTCACGTTTTCCTTATGAATTCCCCAATTTCTACCATGTATTCGTGTAAGATGAACATGAGAGGCTAAAACCCTCAATCTTTAGGACCGGGAGTAGCCCGGGGATACATTGTATGATGATTTTAGATTGATAATTCATATTTTTCTCTCATATCTGTGGTATAAATTTGTTTTCTCTATTGCTATTGTTATGATTGATCACCATAATAATAAATTAATGCCCTTAATCACTTCGACAGAAGGATTAACGGTTGAAAAGAGACGAATTCTACATTAGTTAATAAAACCCTTGACAAAGGAGTTGTAAAATTAATGGTGGGAACTGAGGGACCGATCTTAATGCGCTTAGTTTAGGGGAATGATTACTATGACGATGGAATCAACCTAAATCTAAGTAGTGGATTACACCACGACAGTGGGTAATTCTCATTTCAGGCCACTACCCGGATAGAGAGAGAAGTGTGAGGAATTATATGAAATCTAATACAATGTTGACCCGCGGTGAAACCGCCATCCTAAAGATATCCCTTTTAATTGATTAAATTAACCTTTAATCGATTGTTTTCTTTGTTTGATTTTTATTTTCTTTCAATTTGAACAACACAACCCTACTTTGTTAATCGGCCTAGCTGATTGCGATTAGTTAGTAGAAGTCTCCAATAATTCACGTATCCCTGAGTTCGACTCGGGCCTCACAAGGCCTATATTACTCGACGCGTATACTTGCGTTTAAGCGCGTAGTAAAATACACGTCAGTCGATACCATCGACAGGGAAGTCGATGGTAGCGACCTACCATCAGGTTGCTGGCGAGTAGACAGTCGATACTATCGACCCCACAGTCGATACTATCGACACGTGGAGTTTCAGCAACGGAAAAGGAATAAAACTGATGCCTTAGGGTGTCGATACCATCGACCCGTGTCGATGGTATCGAGTCAGCATCAGGCGCAACGAAGAAAAGAAAAGAAGACTTGTCGATATCGCACAGAGTCGATACCATCGACCCGCGTCGATGGTATCGACACCGTCAGATTAAAGTTTATTTCAGATCGATCAAAATCTGGCGGTTGTGATATTTTTGCAACCTAACTCGGTGATTATACCTAAGGACGGCGGCCAAGAGCAGAGAATCACGTCATTAGTCGCTGCACACGTCCCGAGAAGGTGTGGAGAGAAGAACGGAGCCCAGAAGCACGCCCCAGCCATTTCGGAAGTCGAAGAAGACGTTTTTCACCGCCGAAAGGCTGTAGATCGTGCATTCTACGCCGAGGAACGCTTGGATCTTCTCCGTTCAAGGGTTTCATTACTTATTCATGTTTTTCTCCATGTTTCCCATTTTCTCAACTATGTTTTGCTCTGAGATGAACATGTGGGGCTAATCTCCTTTATCTTTAGGACCGGGAGTAGCCCGGGGAAGCATTGTATGACATTTTTATCATAGTAATTCATAATTTATCTCTTAAATCCGTGGTATGATTTCATTTTCTCAATTATATTGTTATGCCTGATCACCATAATGATAATCTAATGTCTTTAATTACTTTGAAAGAAGAATTAACGGTTGAAAAGAGACAAAATTCACATTAATTAACAAATCCCTTGAACAAGGTGATGTAAGGTTAATGGTGGAAACCCAGAGGTTGATTCTAATGCACCTAGTTTAGGGTATAGGTTACTATGACGGTGGAACCGACCTATACATAGGTAGTGAATTGTACCACGACAGTGGGCAATTCTGACTACAGGTCACTACCCGGATTGAGAGATGAATCTGGTTAACTATGTGGAAATTCATACAATGAAAACCCACGGTGAAACCGAAATCCTAAAGATCTCCACTTGAATTGATTAAACTAAACCTTTAAACGATTGCTTTGTTTTATTTTATTTTATTTTATTTTTCAAACAACTCTCATAACCTTTTTATTGGTCTAGCTGATTGCGAGTAGTTAGTAGTAGTCTACCGATAATTTAGTGTCACTGAGTTCGACTCGGGCCCCACAAAGGCCTATACTACATTGACGGGTGCACTTGCGTTCGACGCACGGTAAAATTGTGTCAAGTTTTTGGCGTCATTGCCGGGGATACGGAAATTGTCGGCACTACGAGTGCTGCAAGCGGCATTCTAGGCCACATTTTTATTTTATTATTTTATTAGCATTTTTGAAATTCATAGTTTTATCTTTCATAATATTGTAATCGTCTAACACTGTACTGAACTGAAATTATCATCTTGCAGGTATTGGTGCATAGTGAAGACGTGTAACACCGACTACATGCAGCAATCACCAGAGGTTCTACTACCGGGACCAGACGACGAGAAAAACTATTGTAACGACCCCACCTCCCGGTAACCCCCACTTAAGGGAGACCCGAAGGAAAGAGCCGTTAATCAATTAACAGGATCAAAGGTTCGACAAATAATTAGTAATAATTAATAAACTTTACCAACTAAACTAAAAATAGGTATAAAATAAAACTTTTCTTACCTTGGAAAAACTGGGATTTCTAAACTTCTATCCATGAAGATGTTAATCCAACTAATCCTCCTGTGCATGTTATTCCTCATACAACTCCACATATGTCACTTTACTGTTTGTTCTTTCATTTGTACCTAAAACGCTGACAAACAAAATGTCGGTCAGCCGAAGCTGGTATGTGGGGGAAACAATAATTGTGCAACTATGTTAACAATGTAATCAACCAAATATCAGTTAACAATAACCAAGATTACGTTTTAAGCATTACTAATCAATCCTTGCCTATCCCCTTTCACTGTAACGTCCCTGCAGTGGACATGGATACCATCTCTCTCATATGGTAGATCCTTACCCCCATGGCCCTACCACACAGGTAGCCAATACCTAGGGTTATGGAGTCGCATGGTCCTACCCAAAGGTAGACCAATCCCTGACTCATGATGACTTGATGGACCTACCCCATTGGTAGCCATTTACTAAGTCATTTAATGACCTGATGGACCTACCCTCGTTGGTAGCCATTTACTAGGTCAATCTATAAAGCTACAGAGGGGACTAGGATCTGAGCTAGTAGGCATATTTATTATGTGATAGTCATATTCACATTATACTTTGCATGAATTAAATACATCCAACAGTTTAATTCAAGCCACGATGGAAACATCGATAAAATCCCGGAAAACTAATTCGGGTAGTCATAAGCGTAACCACATACCTGATTTGATGATTTCAGAAGCATTAAGAAAATCCAACCAAGCATGCAATCCAGTAATTCAATAATCACATAATTCCTGAAAAGAATATGTACTCTATTTATTACACACTTTATCAAGAACCTACTTTATTAACTCGGATTCACTTTCTAGGGTTTCTGTATCCATTTTAGGGTTTCGTTTTGCAATTAGGGTTTCCCTTCATCTTTTACCATATTAAGACATTACTCATAAACCCTAATTATTTCGTCTATTCTTCAACATTAAGGTTATCTTAACAACATATAACCCTATTTTCATATTACAGGCAAATTAATCATCAATTAAGCTTCTTTTTCATTAAAGCTACTATTTTTATCCTTTTAATCCATGACAATATCATTATACGCATTTATCATCAATTCATAGTTCATTATGGTCTAAATCACATATGAACCCGATTTGCTATTAATTCCACCTTTTATTCATGAGAAAACCCTAATTACTATATTTAGGGTATTTATCCACAAATTAGTAACTTTAATGCTTGAAATAGCTTATAATCTTGAAAACTCAGTTCTATACATGAAATCGAATAATTAAAGCCATTAGTAGTCCTAATTACCAACATTAGGGTTTCAAGGCCCATTAAAGCATGTTCATGCACATGAACTTTCAGTTAAACTAATTACGTGCAAGATTCATCTTTTTCGATCTTAAAGTATCTCTTTATGATTAACATATTAATATCAACTTTATCCATCAAATAAACCCTACTACTCACATTAATTACATCAAAATAGGGTTTCTTAACCATTAATTCACTAAAGTTGATAAATTACACTACTTTTCGAATTGCATAAGGAATCAGGCTTCAATTATATTTTTATTAGATTCCTCTCATTTTTCTGAGCAATTTTCATATTTTGTATGTTCTCATCCGAGCTATGGATAAAAAGATAGGATTTTAACAAAAACACTTACTTCGGGCCAATTGGGGGCTGCCACGTAGGCGCCTCCCATGCAACGGACTCGCTAGGTTAGAAAATATAACCAAATGTCAATTTTGCCCTCGATAAGTGGATTGGTTTCTCAGTCTGCGGAAGGGTAGTTTCGTCCAATGTGCATGAGCCTCTTCTTCCTCCTCGCGTTGCCAACAGATCGCCGCCTTGCAGCCCTAGATGCGAGCTGCGTGACTTCTTCTCCATCCTCTAGACCCCGGCGGCCGTCAGGGATGGCTCCATCACCTCCGCTGCCCACCCTCGTCCTCCCTCAGGCCTTGAACTACGGCCAGATTGGCCGGGATGGGTCAGGCGGACCCGTAACTTGCAGCTGCAAGTGCAGCCGCGGTTGCAGTCAAACGGAAGTCACTTCCTCTTCCCTAGGCCGGAGCATGCCACCCAAACCTAGCCTTGACTCCGCAGCACTTGGGCGCACCTGAAGTTCCTTCCACTCGTGGAAAACACGGCCGCTACTGAGCGAGAGTAGCCTGTGATTGTTGTCGCAGTTGCTGCAGTTTTGCAGGCTTTCGGTAGCAGTTGCTCGAAGATGAGGGTGTTGGATTGGTAGCCGGGAATCTCAGGGTTGTTGTGGAAGGTTTCCTCCTCCAATATGACGATTCTCCATAGCTCCTTGATTGTTCCCAAGGTTACACCAACCGTGCTAGGGTTAAAGTAGAAGAGGGAGAGATATGGGGGGTTACCTTTGAAATTCGATCCAGAGGCTCTACCTCCTCATATAGGGGTGCCTACTCACGCCCTAAGAGGACCACCTATGTGTCGACTAGTCCTTTTCCAAAAAGGATCCAATTCCTTCATTAGGAAGGAAGCTTTCTCTCTCCTACCTATTTCCTTGATATTCCTTATTGCATGGATTTTTAGGAATTCAAAAAAATTACTCCCTTTATCTTCCTTGTACTTGTCCTTTTCAAGTATTGGCACGAAATTTAGTTTCCCTCTTAATAGAAAATATCCCCCTTTTAATAATACCATGAGATTCATTAATAATGTACTCACATTATATTCTTATTTCCTTTTATAGATATTTTCTCTTTCCTCTTTCTTCATTGGGACTCCTTGGATCCGAAGAAACTCAAATAATTCGAAATTCCTTTTTAAGGAATACTCATTATCCATAAATGCATCAATATGCATTATTCTTTATTATTTCTCAGTATCTTATTTATTTCTTATTAAAATAGCTCCTTTTGAGGATTTTTCTTTATTTCTCTTCTATTTTCCTCATTAGTATTCCTTTTATCATTAGGAATCCTTGGAATACGAAATTCTACTAAGGATATCCCAATTATACCTTTTTCCACTTATTTCCAACCTTTTAACATTAATTTCAATTTCTTTCTTACTAAAGAAATACTTGATTAATCTTTTCTTTCCCTATTTCTTTCTTTTTGCAACTTTGGATTCCTTGGATCCTAAGGAACCCAAGAGGCACGAAATCCCTCTTTGGATTTGCCTTCTAGAGGTTTCCACACCAAAAACTCAATTATTCATTTATTAATTGGATTTTCTTGTTATTGGGCCCAATAGCCAAAAAGCCCACAATTAAGTCAACAAGGCTATTTTAAATGAAATACATGCATTCAATCAAAAGACATCATTATTTGTTCATTTATCTTTATTATGAAAAATTACATTTCCCACCAAATGAACCCAAAATTTGGGGTTGTAACAACTATATTCAAGACCAACCAGACGAAATAGACTCCGACTCAGAACAAGAAGCCATGGCAGAGGAGCAGACGATATGGGAAAAGATAAAAGCTTCATCATCATCCACTTCAAAGGGGCCAATAAAGAAGCAGGCGATCAACATTCCGACTTATAAGATTGATCCTGTATTAATCAACTTGGTCAAGTCAAATGCATTTTATGGGCTTAAAAATGAAGATCTGGTACCACACATAAGTCAATTTGTGGAAAACTGCGATATGATCAAAATAGACAGGTTCCTGCAGGAGACACTTTACCTGAAGTTGTTTTCAAGCTCTCTGGCGGGAAATACACGAGAATGGTTGCATAATCTTGACGATGAGTACGTGGAATCATGGAACCACATGGTGTAAGTGTTCTTTGAAAGATTCTTTCCACCCGAGAAGACAAATGATATGATCAGAAAAATTCATAATTTCAGCCAGAAGGCAGGGGAGACGTACTCCGAGACCTGAGAAAGGTTTCAGATCATGCTAAGGAGGTGCCCACATCATGGGCTTGACAAGGAGAAGCAGGTTAAAATCTTCTATTTTGCTCTCTCCGAGCATGATAGAAGTAACTTAGACTCCACAGGTTCAGGTTTCTTCCTAAACAACACATGCACGAGGTGTTGGGAAATTTTGAAGAACATGGCTAAGAAGCAATCTTGGGGCGATAGAGACACCGTAGAGCATGTTAGGGATGCTGGCGAGTCAAAGGCCATCAAAGAGTTAAATGAGAAGATGGACCTTCTAGCAAAGAAACTGCTTGCAAAAGAAGACGCAGAATCAGATGATGAGGCTCAAGTAAAGTTCATGCGCCAGCAGCAGGGGTACAGAAACAACGATTATTCATGGTGGAAAGACAAGAAACTTTCCTGGAAGGACCCAAATAATTTCTTGCAGGACCCCGATGCAAAACCCCAACCGTCACCAGAGGATAAGAGCAATGAGTTGCTCAATAAAGTAATAAAGCAGAATCAGGAACTAATGAACACCTTTGGCCAGCAGATCAAGCAACAAGGTGAATTCATGAATCAGTTTGGGCAGACTTTACAGAGTCATGGGGCTCAGATGAGGACGATAGAGACATCTTTGGCGCAGATAGCAGATGAGATAGCAAATTTAAAGAAGCCAGCGCAGCAAGGCTTTCCGGGTAATACAAACATTCCTGGAGGAAACCAACAGGCTAAGGCAATATTGCTAAGGAGAGGTAAGAGGATTTTAAACCCCAGGGCTGATGAACCAAGCAAAACCCAACCAGAAACCACAGGTGAGGCCACTAAGGAGGTTCAAATTCCAATCACCGAGCCAGTAGAGGATGTAGTGGAGAATGTCACATCCGAATCAGTTGTTGAGGAGGAGACACAGAAGAGGACACCATATGTGCCGCCACCTCAGAGGGCACAGAATGTCCCGGTCCCATATCCCAATAGCATTAAAGCCAAGAAGGTGGACGCTCAATTCAAGAAGTTTCTAGATAGCTTTAGGAAGATGTCGGTCAACATTCCTCTTTTAGAAGCAATCGAGCAGATACCCTCCTACGGAAAATTTTTGAAAGACATCATCACAAAGAAAAGGAAAATCCCTGATACTGAGGTTGTGGTTCTCAAGGAGCAGGTGAGTGCTTTCATCATGGGCACATTGCCACCTAAGAGGCAGGATCCGGGCTGCTTCAATATTTCATACTACATTGGTAAGGTGAAATTCGGCGAAGCACTGTGTGATTCCGGGGCAAGCATAAATTTGATGCCTCTCTCTACGTTCAAGAAATTGGGACTGAAAGAATCAAGGCCAAGCAATATGACAATACCGTTGGTGGATAATTCAGTGGTGAAACCGTATGGTATATGTGAGGATGTGTTGGTGAAAGTGGATCCGTTTGTTTTCCCAACAGACTTTGTTGTAATGGAAATGCAGGATGAATAGGGTAATGAGTTACTCCTTAGACGACCTTTCCAAGCCACTGCTGACATGATACTGGAGATGGGGAGAGGTCGTTTGACCTTGGGCATCGCTGATGATCGGTTTGATATGGTCATACCCTCCAGCACAACGCAGTCAAAAGCTAAGGAGCAATGCCGCATGATGAAGCACTTTGATCAGAATATTTCTATTTGTCTAGGGAAGCCGTTTTTAGATATGGCTCATGTAATGACTAAAGTAAAAAAGGGACACTGGCTGTAGACATCATGGAGCATACCAAGGCTGTGTCTCTTAGCAAGGATGTGGGTTTTCCCAATGATGAAGAGGAGGACATTCTGCCTTCTACTGTAGATGAGGCTATAGCAAGTTTTGTTTTCAATGCATATCCAGAATTGCCTCTTGAAGCCTGTCTGGTTAACATAATACATGATTGGATGAGAAGTAAGTCACAAAAAGAGTGTGCCAAGATGCTTCAGGTGATGTCGTGTTTCTACGCTAGGTACTATGAAGACCTTGGAGAACTCCCACCACCGCTTCAGTCATCCTTAATCAGCTCGCCAGAATTAGAATTGAAGCCATTGCCACCACACTTGAAATATGTATTTCTAGCTGAAGGTGAAAAGCTGTCAGTGATCATTTCGATATATCTGAGTGCTAAAGAGGAGGATCGACTGCTGATCGTGCTGAAGAACCACTGAGGTGCATTCGGGTGGTCGGTAGTGGACATTAAGGGGATTTCCCCTACATTGTGCCAGTACAAGATCTGGCTCGAGGAGGGAGCCAAACCGGTAATTCAACCACAACGCCGACTAAATCCTAGCATGATGGAGGTCGTCAAGAAGGAGGTGATCAAGCTCCTTTCTGCAGGTATCATCTATGCCATATCTGACTTGACGTGGGTGAGTCCTACACAGGTAGTCCCTAAAAAGGGGGGAATTACTGTTACACATAACTTGTTGAATGAGCCAGTCACGACCAGTCTGGTAACCGGGTGGTGTATATGTATATACTACCATAGATTGAATGTTGTTACGCTTAAGGATCATTTTCCTCTCCCATTCATTGATCAGATTTTAGAGCGATTGGCAGGTCGATCTCATTTTTGTTTTCTCGATGGTTATTTGGGCTACAATCAGATTTCCATTGATCCTAAGGACCAAGATAAGTCCACCTTCACTTGTCCTTATGGAACCTTTGCATACCGCCGTATGCCCTTCGATTTGTGTAACGCACCGGTAACCTTTCAGCGTTGCATGCTTGCCATTTTTTTCGATATGGTTGAACGCTGTTTGGAAGTCTCTATGGATGATTTCTCCGTCTATGGTGCATCTTTCGATGAATGTTTATACAATTTGGACAAAGTTTTGCAACGATGTGAGGACACACATTTGGTTCTCAATTGGGAAAAATGTCATATGATGGTTAGCGAAGGGATCGTGCTTGGACATAAAGTGTCCAGCAAGGGGTTGGAGGTAGATCCGGTGAAGATTGAAGTTATTTATAAATTGCCCCCACCGAATTCGGTAAAAGGGGTACGGAGTTTCCTAGGTCACGCCGGGTTTTATCGCCTCTTTATAAAAGATTTCTCAAAAATCACCAAACAATTATCTGAGCTGCTGGAGAAGGATGTTGTGTTTGATTTTAACGAAAAGTGTTTAAATGTGTTTAATGTGCTCAAAGAAAAATTGATTTCCGCACCGGTTGTACAAATACCAGATTGGACAAAGCCGTTCAAACTGATGTGCGATGCATCAGATTTCGCGATAGGGGTTGTTTTGGGACAACGTGTGGACAATAAACCCGTTGTGATTTTCTATGCATCCAAAACTTTAAATGAAGCACAATCGAATTACACAACAACTAAAAAAAAGCTTCTCGCCGTCGTTTTTGCTTTTGAAAAATTTCGGCAATATCTTGTTGGATCTAAAGTCGTGGTATGGACGAACCACGCCGCCATAAAGTACTTGATGGAAAAGAAAGATGCCAAACCTAGACTGATTAGGTGGATCTTACTGTTACAAGAATTTGATATTGAAATCAAAGATAAGGCGGGAATAGAAAATGTGGTTGTGGACCATCTTTCTAGGTTGGAAAGGGTAGATGAGAAGGACGTGCATATACCCATTACCGAGACGTTTCCTGATGAACAAATTCTATCTGTGAAATCTAAAGATCCTTAGTTTTCTTACATTGTTAATTATCTTGCCTACAAAATTATCCCGGATGATTAAACATACCAAGAGAAAAAGAAAATTTTTCATTCTTTGCGTTATTATTTCTGGGATGACCCTATTCTGTTGAAGCAGTGCAGGGATGGTGTGTTGCGTAGGTGTGTACTGGAGGTGGAATATGAAAGTGTCCTTCGACATTGCCATACTCTACCGATGGGTGGCCACCATGCTAGTTCTCAAACTACGACCAAGGTACTTGAGAGTGGCCTTTACTGGCCTACTTTGTTCAGGGATGCATATGACTATGTGCGGCAATGCGATTCCTGCCAACGGGCAGGTAACATTTCAAAAAGATAGGAGATGTCCCTCAATGTATTTCAAGAGGTCGAGGTGTTCGATCTGTGGGGTATTGATTTTATGGGACCCTTTGTGTCCTCCAATTCTGACTTGTACATTCTATTAGCTGTTGACTATGTATCGAAGTGGGTAGAGGCAATACCTACTAGGACTAATGATGTCACCGTAGTGTGTAGGTTCATCAAAGAATACATTTTCTGTAGGTTTGGTCTACCAAGAATGATTATTAGTGATGGAGGTACACATTTCTGAAATCAAAAGTTTGTGGCACTGTTGTGAAAGTACAGGGTGAAGCACAACATTGGTACCTCATACCACCCGCAAACACAGGGGCAAGTGGAAGCCTCCAATAGAGAAATCGAGAAGATCTTGGAGCGCACTGTGGCTTCGACGAGAAAGAACTGGAACACCTTACTGCCGGACGCTTTGTGGGCGTACAGGACGGCATTTAAGACACCTATAGGCACTACGCCTTTTAGGTTGGCTTACAATCGGGCCTGCCATTTTCCAGTGGAATTGGAGCATAAGGCGCACTGGGCGCTGAGGAAGCTGAATTTGAACTATAATGAGGCAGGAAAGAAACGTATGTTAGAGCTAAATGAACTTGACGAGCTGAGGATGAATGCATATGAAAGCTCGCGGATCTACAAGGAGCGAACAAAGCTGATTCACGATCGACATATTCAGATGCATGTTTTCAAGAAGGGAGATCGTGTACTCTTGTTCAACTCCAGGTTGAAGATGCATCCCGGGAAATTGAAATCTCGATGGAGTGGACCTTTCACCGTAGACGAGGTCAGGCCACATGGCGCAATCATAGTGTGTGATGGCGAGACAACATTCTTGGTTAATGGGCAGCGATTGAAGTTGTATTTCGGTGAGGATTACACAAGGAAAGTGAATGAGGTCAAACTCATTGCGCTTCCAGATGTATGAGGAGCTTGATTTCGTCTAGCCTAAGACGTTAAATAAGGGCACTTGTTGGGAGGTAACCCAGCCATTGGTAGATTTGTTTAGTTCTTTTACATTTGTAAGTTAGTTTGATTCGATTTTGTTTTCAGTGTAAACAAGGTACCTTGATTGTTTGTTCAATGTGCAGGACTGAGGCAGGGTCGATACCATCGACCCTTGTGTCGATGGTATTGACAGGGGTATAGTTAGGCAGCTGCAAAAATTTCTCTGCGTCGATACTATCAACGGCCTCGTCGATGGTATCGACCTACCATCAGGTTGCTCGCTAAAACGAGGTCGATAGTATCGACATAGGTGTCGATACTCGTGAGATCTCTGGAGATATTCAGACGAATTTGTCTCAGTGAAGTCGATACCATCGACAGGCCTGTCGATGGTATCGACCCAGTTACAGGCAGAAAGCGGCGGTCGGGCCTCGCGAGGGTGTTTGCGTCGATAGTATCGACGCGACACGTCACCGATCCGCGAGAAGAAATCAACGACGATCGCTACATCAAGAGAGTAGATCCGTGGGATGGGTCGATACCATCGACCCACGTCGATGGTATCGACGCGTCATTGATCCGGGCCCCCACATCGGACTATTGACAGCCGTCGATACTAGCGGAAGACCAGATTGTGCTACATGTGTTAATACCATCGACCTGCGTCGATGGTATCGACACCGTCAGATTAAAGTTTGTTTCAGATCGATCCAAATCTGACGGTTGTGATATTTTTGCAACCTAACTCGGTGATTATACCTAAGGACGGCGGTCAAGAGCAGGGGATCACGTCATTAGCCACTGCACACGTCCCGAGAAGGTGTGGAGAGAAGAACGGAGCCTAGAAGCACACCCCAACCATTCCGGAAGCCGAAGAAGACATTTTCCACCGCCGAAAGGTTGTAGATCGTGCATTCTACGCCGAGGAACGCTTGGATCTTCTCCCTTCAAGGGTTTCATTACTTATTCACATTTTTCTTCATGTTTCCCCTTTTCTCAACCATGTTTTGCTCTGAGATGAACATGCGGGGCTAATCCCCTTTATCTTTAGGACCGGGAGTAGCCCGGGAAAGCATTGTATGACATTTTTATCATAGTAATTCATAATTTATCTCTTAAATCTGTGGTATGATTTCGTTTTCTCAATTATATTGTTATGCTTGATCACCATAATGATAATCTAATGCCTTTAATTACTTTTAAAGAAGAATTAACGGTTGAAAAGAGACGAAATTTACATTAATTAACAAATCTCTTGAACAAGGTGATGTAAGGTTAATGGTGGAAACCCAGAGGTTGATTCTAATGCACCTAGTTTAGGGTATAGGTTACTACGACGGTGGAACCGACCTAGACATAGGTAGTAAATTATACAACGACAGTGGGCAATTCTGACTACATGTCACTACCCGGATTGAGAGATGAATCTGATTAACTATGTGGAAATTCATACAATGAAAACCCGCGGTGAAACCACAATTCTAAAGATCTCCACTTGAATTGATTAAACTAAACCTTTAATCGATTACTTTATTTTATTTTATTTTTCAAACAACTCTCATAACTTTTTTATTGGTCTAGCTGATTGCGAGTAGTTAGTAGTAGTCTACTGATAATTTAGTGTCCCTGAGTTTGACTCAGGCCTCACAAAGGCCTATACTACATTGACGCGTGCACTTGCGTTTGACGCACAGTAAAATTGTGTATATATATATATATAGTCAGGCTAGAATACACTCGAGTGTATCCGGAGCGGAATACACTCAAGTAGTTTTTCATGATGTAATATTTTTTTTTAAATCTAATCCATTGATCTTCTTAAACATCTTGTGAACAACTCATACGCAAAATTTGAGCACATTTGGATATGTATAGCTCATGTTATGAAGACCGCAAAAATTATGCATTTCAAATTAGTTTCGCGCGTCGATTTTGTTGCCTTTGGATAAGTGACTTACACTCATCCAAATGGGCTCAAAATTTGTATGTAGCCTAGTTATAGTATGACGGTGAAGATCAACAGTTTACATTTTGCAAAAAATAGTCTTGATATGCAAACACACTTGAGTGTATTCGTGCGATCCGTACACTCGAGTGTATTCTAACCCTGACTCTCTCTCTCTCTCTCTCTCTCTCTCTCTATATATATATATATATATATATATATTGAGGCTAGAATACACAAGTGTATTGGGTCAGAATACAATCAAGTTTTTAGCCTTTAGATTTGCTTCGACTTAGATCACCGGAGGAGGAGAAAGTGCCCCACTCATTCTCACTGCAGACTGAGTGACCCCACCCACCCCCTTTCTCACTTTCTCTCCCACCCTTGTGAACTATGTCTTCCCAGACCGCTCTCTCTTTCCTCCCCACTCTCTCCCCCAATTCTACTCTCTCTCACCCCAAAGTCACGTGGTGTTTTCATCTCCAACAAATTAAGTATGTGATCTTGAACATGTAGCAAAATATAAGTTAATACGCTACTGAAATTGTAATATTCATACATGCATATTATGTATACATAATGAAATGGTGGATGATTGCGTTTCCGGTCGTAATTATGACACTTCCTAAAATTTAGGACAAAAATGTTATTTAGAGTCAAGCTCTTCTGATGACCCAACATTTGTCAATCCTTCCTCTAGTGGGGAGGGTGAACGTTAGTGAAGCACAGAGAGGATCTAGTTCTACCACGACCAGCAGTAGGCCACTGGGATCCCTAATCATAAGTCCTACCGTTGAGTGCACCTGTGAGGGGGTAAATGGGTGTCAGTGATCAGGGAGCCAGGCAAGGCCCATCAATCGTATCCTTGCCTAAGATGGCCACTGCAGCCATTGCTCTCAAGGGCACCGCCATGCAGCTAAATTTTCCAAGACTGGCACGCTTCTTATTCTCTGTATTGAAGTCCTCATCCTTGTCTGACATCTAGGCCGCCAAACCTGAGGCATCCAGGGTAATAATAGGAGTGAAGATGCTACTAAAAAATCAGCAAAATGGTATCGACAACATGTTATCAAAGTACTCCAACAAATTTTGTATATATTGTCCCTGCTTGGGTCCACTCCTCCTATCAGTCATCACTTGCACTGTGATCACTAGCGTTTAGAGCTTCTTCCAAGCCCGTTCTTTCTATTGCTCATACTTCAACTGTTGGACTGGTAAAGGTTCCTAGTAAATCTACAAGCACCCAAGTACAATAGTCATGGACCTTGGACTAGTTAATCATATATGTGGTGTTTCTCCTTGCCTACCTCCTGCCACAATACATGTTGACCTTGACAACATGCATGCACAATTTATATGCAAATAAGTAGAAATTTAGATCCAACCCTTAGATAAATCGATCGTACAAGTACAAAGAATTTATTGCATGCCATACCAAACAAATGGATAATTATTCAATCAAACGATAGATCAATCAATTGAAACTCCATAACACAGCATAATGGAGGTTGTCCATGATCAATCAACATTCATTTATGTATTACGACAATGTATGGGGATAATATAATCAGCAAACAACAATTTAGGGTCCTACTAATTAATGATACATAGGCTCAACACAGGTTGTATCTAGGATGTAGCTAGTTCTAGAGACTAGTGAAACCTCCAGCACCGTCATCAAGGTCCGGTAAGAAGTCATACTTGCAGGAGTGTCCATGTCATCCGTGTGAGGATGACATCTCCATCCAGCTTGACGGACTCACCACTATCCCTTGTGTGATGTTGTCCAACAACTATGGCATGTTGAAGATCTCATCCTCATCCACCACGAGCGTCTTGTTGTTGTCCTCCAGGGTTTCGTAGAGGATTTTCAGGACGAAAAGGATGAGGAGGCAAGCTTGGAGCTGTTGTTTCTAGGGACGTATCTAAGGGTGTGACTGGGTAGCATGAAATTTGTCTAGGCAAGCACGATATTTGTTGGGGCGTGAGGCATGTGTAACGACCTCACTTTTCAGCATCCCCCAAATAAGAAAAGACCCAAAAAGTTGAGAGTCATTACCTAAAATTTCCAAGGATCCAGTTTAACAAATAACAAATAATTTTTATTAATTTAAATATTGTTTACAAGATGTTCCTTGAAGGAGTTACATGAAAATCTTACATGAGAACTATACATATGAGAAGAAGTATTTATCTAATCCTCTTTTACTTATCTTTAATGCCTTCAGTTAGATTTCATCTGATTCATCATCTTTTGAACTCTTCATATTTAACATGTACCTAAAACACTGCAAAACAAAGACACGACTCAGTATATTGCTATAATGTGTATGTGGGGTGCACGTAAAAATGTGCAAGTACATAAAAACATATATTCAATCAATTACTTACAAATAAAAAATGTCATTTTCTTCACATAATCTTCCTTTATGTGATACTGACAGTAGCATTATAATTGAACAAGATGTAAACAAACATCCAACAGTTTAGTTGTTCAATCCTCGAGAAAACCTCAGTAAACAGTGGCAAACTAATACGGGTAGTCATAAGCGTAACCACGTACCTTTTGCAGAAACATGCAGAATATACTTCAAGTACGTTCAAGCAATCCAATCAACAAAGATGAACCCAAGCAATCAATCATTTAATTTGCATGTATAAAAATCGTAAGTGTCACTATCACATAATTAGATCAAACCCGACTCACGTCCTAATCTATGGTTTATATTTCCTTATTATCAAATTATTATTAGAATCATGATTTGAAGCCCTAATTCATATTAAGTGTAGCCATGCTTATAAAATCCACCATGTTATTATATTATGAACACTAGATTCAATTATGTCCATTATTGACATATCATGTTATGACCTTTAACCCTAATTCTTCATGTGCATGATTATTTTCATTAGAAACTCTAATTATCCTTATTATGATCCTAATCATGTTAAATCACCATTATATTCCACATTATCAATTTACATCTCAAGAAAACGTATTTAACATGATTAACACCCTATTCATTAAAAATAGGGTTCATACGCGGTCATCATCTCTTTAACACATATTAGCATTATTTTTGGAATTGGGATCATATGTAGGCATCATTAATATTTTATTTGTGTTCCTCCTATTTTCCGATTAAAATTATATATGATTTTTTATATTTGATAACCCTAGCATTTTCTACAATTAAAACAAAATGTGTAATTATACCTCAAAGGTGGGGTGAAGTGGCGACTTTCTATTGGCCCGCCACTACCCAACCTACTTCCTCGTTGGATGAATTATTTCGGCTCGCACCTGGGTCAAGCCTGGACTGACCAATCCAGTGCCCTTCTCCTCCTGATCACGTCGGGTCAGGGTTTCTCTTGTCGCCCTCATTCTTGTGTGAGGTTCGTATGATGCAAATGCATGTTGCTTTGATGCTTGCCTCGGTGTGGCTGGCAGTGGCCATGCTTAGTTCCTTCTCTGTCTCCACCCACGATCCTCTTCTTTCGTGTTGCTCTCCCTCTCTCTTCCACTTCCTCACATGCTTGTTCTAGTGGCAAGTGGTCTACAAATCAGGTCCCATGACTGCAGAAACCACTTAATAAGTGTATATAGATTGATTGTTGGTCATTCATATATATATATATATATATATATAGAGAGAGAGAGAGAGAGAGAGAGAGTCAGGGTAGAGTACACTCAAGTATACAGATTATATGATACACTCAAGTGGTGTTTGCATATCAAGACTACTTTTTGTAAAATCTAAACCATTGATCTTCATTATCTTACTATAATCAGGCTACATACAAATTTTGAGCTATTTAGATGAATGTAAGTCACTCACCCGAGTGCAACAAAATTGAGTACAAAATTAACTTGAAATACATTATTTTTTTGATCCTTATAACATGACCTATAAATGTCCAAATGGGCTCAAATTTTATGCATGGGCTATTCATAAGATGTTTAAGAATATCAACGGATTATATTTTTCAAAAATAATATTGCATCATGAAAAATTGCTTGAGTGTACTGCTCTGAATACACTCAAGTGTATTCTTGCCTGTCTATCTCTCTCTCTCTCTCTCTCTCTATATATATATATATATATATATACACACATATGTATGTATGTATATACATACGTACATATATATATATATTTGTATATATATAACATGCATGACATATCCAATGGATGGTTTATAAGAATTTATAAAAAATTGAGGGGATTTTAGAATTCATTTCTAAAGTAATTCCAAAAGATCTAGGTCTGCCTTGACTTCGGGTTGGAACATCTAAAATCAACTCAGATACTTATCTCACTTAGGTCTGATAATTAGTAGCGGAAGAAGCATTGAAAAGCGAATAACGAAAAAAGGACAAACCAATTAGAATAGTAGCCTCGCTGGGCACTTTCCACTTAGCACAAATGATAAGTTTAGTAATAGATAAATGCTCTCTTTTGTAATTCTATGAGAAGATTTGACATGTCCTTCTCATAAGGAAAAATATGATTAAATAAAAGTTAGTAGTCTTCTTGTAGTGTGGAAAAATAGAGAACAAAAATAAGCTATGTCGTCACATTTGACCAAGAGTGCGAAAGAGTTGAGTTGTAGGGTACTTTTAGGATTTGTGAAATGGGGTGGGATGGTTATGGAATCTCCTTTGGAGGTTTTGCAAAAGAAAATGAAAGTGAAGATGGTCAACAATTTTATGAACCATGATCATCTCACAAGTTGACTACTATCCTAAAACGTATGCGGGAAGAGGTGACGTGGATCATTTTTTCACCAGTAGAAGAAAGAAGAAGCGCCCCCTCTTAGTAACTCCAACAAAGGCATTAAATCTCTAGCCGAACTAAGCCATTCAGGGATTGGTTGCACGTATTAATGGAGTTATTAGATGTTGCCTGTTAGTTGTCATCTATACATCCAATCTACATGCCCATCCACTTCCTACCAACTAGCTAACTACCACCTCTTCGCACATCTTGGCAGCATGCCATTTCATACAATGGGTAAATGTCATCATTTACATTTTAGAAAGCAATTATATTTCGTTGTTAATAGCAAAGCATGGAGAAACTAAGAAACATCTCTTGAATGGGGTGCTTTTTTCCCACCATCTTCAAGTTCAGTCATGTGGGTGCAAGTGAGTTCATCCTATATTGTCGTCTACTCTCCCATTGAGGATTGCAAGGAAAACAAGCAGATGCACTACCCGCACCCATATGTGAACTTTTTTGACACAAAGAAAGCATCCATACGTTGTTACCGCATAGAACTCCCAGGAAATTTAATTAAAGGGTAGTAGTTAGGTTGGGAGGGTATAACCAATACTTAAACTACTTTTGCAAAATGACTAATCAAGTATCTCTGTTTCACTTTGACCGACACAAACATACATAGACACACTCACTGGATGCAAATCTAATAGAGTTACGCTACACACACCCGGTTGCATTCTCAATCTCCCACTCTATCATTGGGAGTTGTTGTTTGTTGTGTAAAACAACCCACTTTCTACTATATTAACACGAGTGATTTTAAGGAGAGAGAAAAAAAGAGCAAAAAAAAGAGAGAATCACAGTTGTTATAGAAAACAAGATCAGTCTCTCCCATTAACTACACTATATATTTCTGGGGGAGAGAAATACAACCATCAAATATGAAGAAAGAGAAAATTATTTTAGCCGTAACTTTCAAACCTTAATGAACTTTTTGCCAAAATAAAAATCATTAGATTTTTTAAAAAAGCTTTCCAACAAGAATAATCTTGGTATATTTTGGAAAATAAAATAATATGAGAGATGCATATCTCCCTCTTCTTTTGTACTATATGAATATTTTTAAGTACAATACTAATGTGCACTTCTTTCATACTAGACAATTTTTTTAATATATTACTAATGTTTACTTATTTCTTATCTATTTCTTACTTCTCCTTTTTTTATACTCCCCCCTCTTTCTTTTATATTGTATGATTTTTTTTAGTCTAGTACTAGGGGTGTAAGAAAGAATGAGGAGAAAAGTAAACATTTGTGTTGTACTAAAATCGTTAGTACTGTACTCATGTAGATAAATAAGAGGATACATACTCGCATTTTGAGGTATAAATCTTATATTTTTAGGTACAATACTTGTACTTTTGGATACAATACTTGTACTTTTGGGTATAAAATCTGTGTTTAGAAAAAAAATAAGGAATCTAATATTTTGGGGTACAATATTCATATTTTATTGGGTATTGTACTTTCTCTCTTTTTATGTTCTCTTATTTATATAATATATATATATATATATATTATAAAATATGTCAACATTAGTCTTATTGAAAAGTATTTTTATAAGGAACCTAATATTTTTTATTTTGAAAAATATATCCTCCTCTTTCATCATACTATACAGATACTTTTAATACAATACAAGAGAAGTAGGAAAAGGGAGTAGAGGAGTAAACATTACTATAGTACAAAATTAACATTTGCATAGTATGAGAAATGAGAGAAATTTATACCTCTCATATTATTTTTTCTCTGAAATGTATCAACATTAGTCTTGTTAGAAATTATTTTCTATAAAAATCTATTTTTCTAGTAAAATTATATATCAAGGATTGAGAGTAATGAGAAAAATAATTTTATACCTCCTCTCTTTTTCTATACTTTCCTCCTCTCTTTTTTCTTTTATACTTATATCCTATTTATTTTATTGCATATAAAAAGTTCATTATACATGATTTTATTGAAAAAATAGATAATTGCTATAGGAAAAGGAAAAGTGATTAACATACACACGTTCTTACTTCGACCAATGTCCATGTGCACTACTACAGAAATGGCTTATAACATCACTTTTAAAAGTGTCGGTTGCATAAATACACCGACACCTAAACAATAAAGCGTCGGTTTATAAAATAAACCGACATCAATCTGTGAAGGGTGACTAGACACGGGTATCGCTTTTATTCGGTATCGGTTCCTTAATAAAAAACCAATGCCTAAAATTAACCGCCAAATCCAAAATTTCCAGCGAAAAAAATTACCTCCAAAATTTAACATATGACGTCGGTCATTAACTAATAAACTGATGACTAAAGGTTATTCGTGAAACAGAAATTGGACACATTTTGATCGTCGGTTTTACAACAATGACGGACGCATATGGGTTTTCCCGCGCTGTTCGTGAGAAATTTTTCACACCCTTTGAGCGTCGGATTTAAAAAAAAACCAACAACTATGGTCATTAATCGAGAACAAATTTTTTAATCGGCATATGTAGATAGACGTCGATTTTTTCTAGTTAAAATTGATGACTATCATTGAGAACAGGTGTCAGTTTTTGTGTAGAACTGACACCTTTAGTTTTACGCGTCAGTTTTATTTAATAACCGACACTGAATGTTAACTTAATAGCACCCGCTCGCGTGGACCAGACTCTTCCCCTTTCTCTATTTCATTGCAATCGAAGCCTATTTTAGGGTCTGGCAATTCCGGTGAGCAAGCAGACTCCCTCTTTGCACGCTGCCGCCATTCTCCTTGCTCATCGTCGCCACCGTCGTTCTCCTTGCTCAGCGTCGCCGCCGCTATTCCCTCTATGCTCACCGACTGACTGCTCACCGCCGCCCTTCTCCCTCCTCCTTGCTCGCTCGTCAGCTACCTACCTGTTTCCTGCTCGCCTGGCTGTTGACCGCCGCCTGCCTGCTCACCCCCTGCCTGCTTGCCTGCCCTCCATCTCACCCTCTCTCCCTGCTTACGCCTGACTGGGCTCAAACAGAGGTAAACATCCCCCAAAACCCTATTTTATTACACTGTTTGATCTTAAATCACATAGACTTAATCAACATTGCTACTTGTATGATCTTAGTGATTAAAATCACTCTTTCCTAGTACCTCAGTAACTAATGTTCCCTTGAGATGAGTGTTAATTGAGCTAGCTTGCTTACTTTCCTTGTAATGTATCTTTTATGTGCTATGACCCACTAGTCACCTTTAGAGTATTAAAATGATGCAACTTGTACACTTGTTAAGTTTGAATCTATAAATCCCATGAAATGATATCACCCCACAAAATCAGTGGTCACTATTATGTCTTGTATACTCTAGAATTAATATCTAATACTTTTATGTTATTTTAACACCATGAGACCTTTTTTGCTCATTCTAGTGGATTATTATGACCTATGATGACCTAACATGAAACCATGCTCTTAATGATATGATTTTGTTAGCCTAGAAACCCATCCAAGATTTACTCATTAGGAGTAAATCTTGGATAGTCCCCGGTTTGGGACTATTCTTGAACACATTATCTCACTTAGGATGTAAGTGTATAATGTGTATTGGATTTTTGAGAAAATTTCGATAGCATTTCCCCGTTTGTTCTCTAAGTACATATGTACTTGGAGAACAACGGGGAAATGCTACTGAAATTTTTTTGAAAACCCAATACACATTATACACTTACTAGTGAGATTAGGTGTTCAAGAATGGGATAGGTGGTACACATTTATTATATATAAGAATGACAACACATGTATTTATTAGCCTAGAAACCCGTACAAGATTTACTTATTAGGAGTAAATCTTGGATAGTCCCCAGTTTGGGACTATTCTTGAACACCTAATCTCACTTAGGATGTAAGTGTGTAATGTGTATTGAGTTTTCGAGAAAATTTTGGTAGCATTTCCTCGTTTGTTCTCTAAGTACATATGTACTTGGAGAACAGCAGGGAAATGCTGCCGAAATTTTCTTGAAAACCCAATACACATTATACACATACTAGTGAGATTAGGTGTTCAAGAATGGGATAGGTGGTATACATTTATTATATATAAGAATGACATCACATGTATAAAACCCTAAAGTTTTAACCATAAACTCTAATCTATTTACCCTAGACCCTAATCTTGTTGTAATATATACTTATTTTCTCTTTGATCATAGAATGGATAGATCATGGATGTCCATTCGTAATTGCTGCACCCCAGAGTTTATTTCTAGTCTTGATCAGTATATTAGATTTGTCGAGGAACATAGGAAACAACCTGGAGATAGGTTCTACTGTCCATGTAGGCATTGCGGTAAAAACTTGAAAGTCAGTACTGGTGACGAAATCAGAAGTCATGTCATATGCAATGGGATTGTACAAGGCTATACAGAATGGCACTGGAATGGAGAGATTTCAAACCCAAAACCAGTGGATGTCGATAGCAGTGCGTGTGTGGAAGAAGAAATTGTCTTCGATGACGTAGATGTGAACGAATCAGTTCCAGTAGACATCGTTGATGCGATACTGGATAGTTGTGGGGTAGAGCACACCAAAACTGATCCACCTCCCATGTTTAGATACATTGTGCATGATGTTGAGATACCGTTATACACGGGTTGTAAGTTTACGAAGCTTAGCGCTGTGTTGAGATTGTATAAACTGAAAGCTAACAATCGATGGAGCAACAAAAGCTTCACGTCATTGTTGTCTTTGTTGAAAGAAGTTCTTCCTGAAGGAAACGAGCTGCCGATCTCAACATATCGGTTAAAGAAATTGTTGTGCCCAATGGGAATGGAGGCCAAGAAGATACACACATGCAAGAATGATTGTGTATTATTTCAAAAGGACTATGTGGATATGAAAGATTGTCCAAAATGTGGTGCGTCAAGGTATAAATTTATGACTTCGGGGGAGTCCAAAACTGGTTCTCCCTCCAAGGTGATGTGGTATCTACCTATAATACCACAGTTTCAACGCTTGTTTGCCAATCCTATAGATGCGAAGAATTTGAGGTGGCATGCACATGTTAACAAAAATAATGATGGGATCCTACGACATGCGTCTGATTCCCCACAATGGAAGAAGATTGATTTATTATACCCTGAATTCGGTGAAGAGGATAGGAATCTAAGACTTGGGCTTTGTACAGATGGGATGAATCTGTACGGGACATTGAGCAGCCAACATAGCACTTGGCCAGTTATGCTTGTTATATACAATCTTCCTCCCTGGTTGTGTATGAAAAATAAGTATGTTATGCTGTCGTCTTTGATATCGAGCCCTAAACAACCTGGAAATGATATCGACGTTTATCTTGAACCTATGATTGATGACTTGAAGAAGCTCTGGGGTGAAGGTGTGATGACCTATGATGCTTCACGAAGAGAGACATTTTGTTTGCACGCTATGTTGTTTTGCACTGTGAATGACTTTCCAGCATATGGGAATTTGTCTGGATATAGCGTCAAAGGATCTAAAGCATGTCCTATATGTGAAGAGAACACTCATTCAATATGACTAAAACACGGCGGTAAGACTGTATATCTTGCTCATCGAAGGTTTCTTCCAAAATTTCATTCGTATCGTAGGCTGCGCAAAGCATTCAATGGACGGAATGAGGAACGTAGTGCACCTAAACCTATATCAGGGGAGGATGTTTATGAAAGAGTGAAAGACATCGCCAATGAATTTGGTAAGAGATCACAATGTACGATGGTCACAAGGAGTGACAAGTCTTTATTCAAGAAGAAGTCGATATTTTGGGATATTCCTTATTGGAGTTCTTTGACAGTCAGGCATTGTATCGATGTCATGCACGTTGAGAAAAATGTATGTGATAGCGTCATCGGTACTCTGTTGAATATACCAGGTAAGACTAAAGATGGGATAAAATCTAGAATGGACCTAAGTGAAATGGGAATAAGAACATAATTAACAGAAGTAGTTAATAGCGATCGGAGAATATACTTACATCCCGCTTGTTACACGTTGTTTAGAAAGGAGAAGAAAGCATTTTTTGAATGCTTGGTAAATGTTAAGGTGCCACAGGGTTACTCATCCAACATCCGTACATTGGTATCAATGAAAGATCTGAAGTTCATAGGTCTTAAATCTCATGATTGTCACACTCTAATGCAACAAATATTTCCTGTGGAAATTAGATCTATATTGCCGAAGCATGTAAGGTTTGTAATCACCAGACTTTGTTTCTTTTTCAACAGTTTGTGCAGCAAAGTTATTGACCCTGATACTCTTGATAATTTGCAAAGAGAAGTGGTTGTTACCCTATGTCAGCTTGAGATGTATTTTCCTCTGTCGTTCTTTGATATCATGGTACATCTTGTTGTCCACTTGACTAGGGAAGTGAAAATGTTGGGACCAGTTTTCTTGCATTGGATGTGTCCCTTTGAATGATACATGAGCATTTTTAAAGGTGATGTTCGAAACCGTTATCGGCCTGAAGGGAGTATTATTGAGGGTTATGTGGTGAGAGAGGTTATGGATTTTTGCAATGACTTTCTGAGTGGTAATGACGCTCCCGTGAATGACAAGAATATTGAGGAGCATTTTGGCAAAGGAGTTTTGGGATCACGGGTGAAAGTAATCAGCCATGAGTAGTTGGAGCAAGGTCACTTGTATATTTTACACAACATGGACGAAGTGAGTGTTTATATCGAGGAACATACCAATTTCATCAAGAGACAATATCCTCGAGCCAATACAATGTGGCTTGCTAGAGAGCATAACCAGACATTTATTAAGTGGTTTGAAGATAAAGTCTTACATCAACTATCTCAAACACCAGATAATCTTACTGAAACCATCAAATGCCTCGCCTTTAAACCAAAATTGAATGTTATTTCTTATGAAGGGTTTGACATAAATGGTTTCTCATATTACACAAAGCGTCAAGGTGATAAGAGTGTCGCCCAAAACAGCGGGGTCACCCTTCAAGCGTCTTCATTGTTTTTTTGGAAGTGCAAAGGATAAAAGTCCACGTGAAGCTAAAATGTCATATTACGATGTCATTGAAGACATATGGGAGTTTGACTATGTAGATTTCAGAATTCTACTCTTTAAATGTAATTGGGTTGACAACAATAAAGGAGTTATAGTGGATGAATTGGGTTTCACATTAGTGAACTTTGAAAAGATTGGCGAGAAGGGTGAACCATTCATATTGGCATCACAGGCGAAACAAGTATTTTATATCGATGATCCTGCAAATGATAAATGGTCGGTTGTTCTTCATGGTAAAAGACAGTTCATTGAAGATCCTATAGATGAAGAAGAGTACTATGATAAGTATGATGACTCCAGTCCATTCTCAGTTGGGTTGCCAACACCACCAAACATTGAAGCTGGGGATCACAATGACTTGTATGTTCGCAGGGATCATAATGAAGGATTGTTAATTGATAAAAGATCACAATATTAGAGGCATGTATGTTTATATTTTTATTATGTTTTATTTTTCTGAATGTGAACTTTACAATGTGAATGTGGACTTTACAATGTGAATGTGAACTTTATAATGTGAATGTGAACTTTACAATGTGAATTACTTTACAATGTGAATGTGTACTTTACAATGTGAACTTTACAATTAGTGTTACTTTACAATGTGAAATTTATAATTTGAATGTGAACTTTTAGATGGCTGAGCATTCCCATGATGACCGTGTTGATGATCACCGTGAGGGTGAGGACGTGCTTGCACCGCCTGACAATGTAAGTTTTAAGAATATATCCCTGAGGTTTCTATCTATATGTTCATTTGTAATTATATTATGTAAGTGTGTTTTTTATCAAATTTTAGGTTGGTGATGTACCCCCTAAAGAAATTATAGCACTTGATGAGCAGCAAAAGAAAATTGAGAAAGTGAGGGGCATCACAATGATGAACAAGTTAATACATCAAAGGGGCAATGGACCCAAATTGACCGTGGATTTCGATCAGGCAGGAAATCCATATGGAGTGAACCGCAACTCATTTGTTTCATATCTTGGGGTTCTTACTCACAGCCATTGCAGTCCTATCCTAGAATCATGGCATAAAGTTCCTAAGGGGAAGAAAGACCACATATGGAAGGAACTATGCTTGAGTTATTATTATTTGTAATTTTATTTGTGTAGATTACTAATTTTTAGGATACTAGTTAATAGCAATTCTATTTAATTTGCAGAGCATATTTGATTTGGATGAAAAGCTGCATCGTAAATGTGTAATACAATGTTGTGGGAGGGTCCTAAGGAACTATAGGACCAATCTCACCCGAGATTACATACGCGATGCTGAGAATAGGTTCTTGATTGATTCTAATTCTAGATATTGATCAGTATTTCACTAACTCTACACTAATAATTTTTGTTTGTATTCTCTTTGAAAAATAAATATAGGAAGAAGGAAGCCACACAACAATGGAACTACTTGGACCCCAAAGAATGGGATGAGTTTGTTACCCAAAGAAAAATAGATGAATTCAAGGTATTAAACGTCACTCCCAATTTAATTAATATACGTTTTTATGTATTCACCTATTCAAGATTAACCTTTAGTGTTACTAACCAAATCAATGTGCTAACTAACTAGGCTATCAGCGATGCTCAATGAGCAAAGCGTGCACTGAATGTGAACGACCACACAATGGGTCCACACTACTACAGAAATAGCATTCAGTGTCGCTTTTCTGGGCGTCGATTATTAAGGAAAACCGACGCCTATAATATCAGGCGTCTCTTATTTAGGCAAACCGACGTCTATATTCGAAGACCATCCAGATACGGGTACCACTTTGTATTCAGCGTCGGCTTACTATAACCAACCGATGCCTAAAAGCACCCGCAAAATCCAATTTTCGACCGAAAAACATTTGGGCCACATACAGCGTCGGGTTTTTAACTATTCACCGACGCCTATTTAAAATGAAATTCTGCGCAAAAAGTTCCACTTTAGGTGTCGGTTATCCTTGGATAACTGACGCTGATAATAGTTCCCGCCAACTAATTTGGGGTCGGTTTTTTACTATCAACCGACGCTGAAGATAATAGCCGTCGGTTGTTTGAAACAACCGATGCTATTTGGGAACTTAATAGCCCCGCAAAACAGAGAACTCTTCCCAATTTCTCTGTTTCATTGCGAACCTCCTGTTAGGTCTGGCGATTCTTACCGCCGGTGCTCCCCGCCGTCGTTACCCCCCTCCCTCGCGCCGCCACTGCTGTTGCCCCCCCCGCGCCGCTGCTCCTCTCCTCGCCACCGCGCCGCTCCTCTCCTCAGCTTTCCTTGCCTCTGCGCCGCTGCTCTCCTTGTCGCCGGTGGCTTTTTTGGTGTTGTCCTTGTCGGCCCCGGCTGCCTGTAGGTCTCTTCTCAGGCCGCTGCTCTCCAGGCCAGGCATTCTTCCTCTTCCCTCAAGGTACTGCCTTCTTCCTCCTTCCTTCCTCCGCCATGTCCTTGAGGCTATTCTTTGTATCTAGAGTTTGAATATGTGCATGTTAGGTCTGGATAATAGGCATTTATCTATGTCCGCTAAAATTGGATATTCTTAATGGTGAGACTAAACCCTAACTTTGATATGCACTTTGAATTATCTTTTGGAAACCATGAACTTGTTCAGATGTATTCTTCATTGATATTTGAATTCCTGTTATATCTGGTATGGAACCTTTCCACCCATGATTAATAATTTTATCTTCTCATCACATCCTTCTATCACTTGAAGTTGTCCAAAATCAAATACAGTATCTTGACTTCTCTAATAAGTTCATCTTTTATTGGATACACTGGTAGTGTCTAATTTTAGTGGTGTATTCTAGTTGTTGATGCCTAATACACAAACCATATATTTTTAGTTTAGGATAAGAATGACAGCACATGTATTTTTTGGCCTAGAAACCCGTCCAAGATTTACTCATTAGGAGTAAATCTTGGATAGTCCCCGGTTTGGGACTGTTCTTGAACACCTAATCTCACTTAGGATGTAAGTGTATAATGTGTATTGGGTTTTTGAGAAAATTTCGGAAGCATTTCCCCGTTTGTTCTCTAAGTACATATGTACTTAGAGAACAGCGGGGAAATGCTGCCGAAATTTTCTTGAAAACCCAATACACATTATACACTTACTAGTGAGATTAGGTATTCAAGGATGGGATAGGTGGTACACATTTATTATATATAAGAATGACATCAAATGTATTTGTTGGCCTAGAAACCCGTCCAAGATTGACTCATTAGGAGTAAATCTTGGATAGTCCCCGGTTTGGGACTGTTCTTGAACACCTAATCTCACTTAGGATGTAAGTGTATAATGTGTATTGGGTTTTCGAGAAAATTTCGGTAGCATTTCCCCATTTGTTCTCTAAGTACATATGTACTTAGAGAATAGCCGGGAAATGCTGCCGAAATTTTCTTGAAAACCCAATACACATTTTACACTTACTAGTGAGATTAGGTGTTCAAGGATGGGATAGGTGGTACACATTTATTATATATAAGAATGACATCAAATGTGTTTGTTGGCCTAGAAACCCGTCCAAGATTGACTCATTAGGAGTAAATCTTGGATAGTCACTGGTTTGGGACTGTTCTTGAACACCTAATCTCACTTAGGATGTAAGTGTATAATGTGTATTGGGTTTTCGAGAAAATTTCGGTAGCATTTCCCCATTTGTTCTCTAAGTACATATGTACTTAGAGAACAGCGGGGAAATGCTGTCAAAATTTTCTTGAAAACCCAATACACATTATACACTTACTAGTGAGATTAGGTGTTCAAGGATGGGATAGGTGGTACACATTTATTATATATAAGAATGACATCACATTATACACTTAGGATGTAAGTGTATACCCTAATCTTTTCCTAATATATACTTGTTTCCTAATATATACTTGTTTTCTCTGATCATAGAATGGATAGATCATGGATGTCCATTCGTAATTGTTGCACCCCAGAGTTTATATATGGTCTTGATCAGTTTATTAGATTTGCCGAGGAACATAGGAAAAAACCTATAGATAGGTTCTACTGTCCATGTAGGCATTGCGGTAACAACTTGAAAGTCAACACTGGTGAGGAAATCAAAAGTCATGTCATGTGCAACGGGATTGTACAAGGATATACAGAATGGCACTGGCATGGAGAGATTTCAAAATCGAAACCAGTAGATGTCGATAGCAGTGCTTGGGTGGAAGAACAAATTGCCTCCAATGACGTAAATGTGAACGAACCAGTTCCAGCAGACATCGTTGATGCGATGCTGGATAGTTGTAGGGTAGAGCACACCGATCCACCTCCTATCTTTAGAAACATTGTGCATGATGCTGAGATACCGTTATATACAGGCTGTGCTAAGTTTACGAAGCTTAGCGCTGTGTTGAGATTGTATAAGTTGAAAGCTAACAATAGATGGAGCGACAAAAGCTTCACTTCATTATTGACTTTGTTGAAAGAAATGCTTCCTGAAGGAAACAAGCTGCCAATCTCAACATACCAGGTAAAGAAAATGTTGTGCCCATGGGAATGGAGGCCAAGAAGATACACGCATGCCCGAATGATTGTGTATTATTTCAAAAGGACTATGTAGATTTGAAAGATTGTCCAAAATGTGGTGCGTCAAGGTATAAATTGACGACTTCGGGGGAGTCCAAAACTGGTTCTCCTACCAAGGTGTTGTGGTATATACCTATAATATCACGGTTTCAACGCTTGTTTGCAAATCTGAAAGATGCAAAGAATTTGAGGTGGCATGCAGATGTTAAGAAAAATAATGATGGGATCCTACGACATGCGTCTGATTCCCCACAGTGGAAGAAGATTGATCTATTGTACCCCAAATTTGGTGAAGAAGATAGGAATCTAAGACTTGGGCTTTGTACAGATGGGATGAATCCGTACGGGACATTGAGCAGCCAACATAGCACTTGGCCAGTCATGCTTGTTATATACAACCTTCCTCCCTAGATGTGTATGAAAAATAAGTACGTTATGTTGTCGTTGTTGATATCGGGCCCTAAACAACCCGGAAATGATATCGATGTTTATCTTGAACCTTTGATTGATGACTTAAAGAAACTTTGGGCTGAAGGTGTGATGACCTATGATGCTTCAGCAAGAGAGACATTTCGTTTGCACACTATGTTATTTTGCACTGTTAATGACTTTCCAGCATATGGGAATTTGTCTGGATATAGTGTCAAAGGAGCTAAAGCGTGTCCTATATGTGAAGAAAACACTGATTCAATAAGACTAAAACATGGCGGCAAGACTGTATATCTTAGTCATCGAAGGTTTCTTTCAAAATTCCATCCGTATCGTAGGAAGCGCAAAGCATTCAATGGATGGAATGATGAACAGAGTGCACCTAAACCTATACCAGAGGATGTTGTTTATGCAAGAGTAAAAGACATTGTCAATGAATTTGGTAAGAAATCACAATGTAGTATGGCCACACGGAGTGACAATTCTTCATTCAAGAAGAAGTCAATATTTTGGGATCTTCCTTATTGGAGTTCTTTGACAGTCAGGCATTGTATCGATGTAATGCACGTTGAGAAAAATGTCTGTGATAGCATCATTGGTACTCTGTTAAATATACCAGGTAAGACTAAAGATGGGATAAAATCTAGACTGGACCTACGTGAAATGGGAATAAGGTTAGAATTAACATAATTATGTGAAATGGGTAATAAAAGAACATACTTACCTCCTGCTTGTTACACATTGTCTAGAAAGGAGAAGAAAAATTTTTGTGAATGCTTGGTAAATGTTAAGGTGCCACATAGTTACTCATCCAACATCCGTAGATTGGTATCAATGAAATATCTGAAGTTGATAGGTCTTAAATCTCATGATTGTCACACTCTAATGCAACAAATATTGCCCGTGGCAATTCGATCTATATTGTCGAAGCATGTAAGGTTTGCAATTACCAGACTTTGTTTCTTTTTCAACAGTCTATGCAGCAAAGTTATTGACCCTGATACTCTCGATAATTTGCAAAGAGAAGTGGTTGTTACCCTATGTCAGCTTGAGATGTATTTCCCTCCTTCATTCTTTGATATCATGGTACATCTTGTTGTCCACTTGACTAGGGAAGTGAAAATGTTGGGACCAGTTTTCTTGCATTGGATGTATCCCTTTGAACGATACATGAGCGTTTTTAAAGGTGATGTTCGAAACCGTTATCGGCCTGAAGGGAGTATTATTGAAGGTTATGTGGCGAGAGAGGTTATGGATTTTTGCAATGACTTTCTCAGTGGTAATGACACTCCTGATAATGACAAGAATATTGAGGAGGGCAAAGGAATTTTGGGATCACGGGTGAAAGTAATCAGCCGTGAGCAGTTGGAACAAGCTCACTTGTATATTTTACACAATATGGACGAAGTGAGTGTTTATATCGAGGAACATACCAATTTCATAAAGTGACAACATCCTCGAGCAAGTTCAATGTGGCTTGCTAGAGAGCATAATAAGACTTTTACTAAGTGGTTTGAAGATAAAGTCTTACATCAACTATCTCAAACACCAAATGATATTACAGAAACTATCAAATGCCTCGCCTTTAAACCAAAACTGAATGTTATGTCTTATGAAGGATTTGACATTAATGGATTCACATATTACACAAAGTGCCAAGATGATAAGAGTGTCGTCCAAAATAGTGGGGTCACTCTTCAAGCGTCGACTATGTACTTTGCAAGTGCAAAGGATAAGAGTCCACGTGAAGCTAAAATGTCATATTACGGTGTCATTGAAGACATTTGGGATTTTGACTACATAGATTTCAAAATTCCGCTCTTTAAATGTAATTGGGTTGATAACACCAAAGGAGTTATAGTGGATGAATTGGGTTTCACTTTGGTGAACTTTGAAAAGATTGGTGAGAAGGGTGAACCATTCATATTGGCATCACAGGCGAAACAAATATTCTATATCGATGATCCTGCAAATGATAAATGGTCGGTTGTTCTTCATGGTAAAAGACAGTTCATTGAAGATCCTATAGATGAAGAAGAGTACTATGATAAGTATGATGACTCCAGTCCATTCTCAGTTGGGTTGCCAACTCCACAAAATATTGAAGCTAATGATGACTTATATGTGCGCGAAGATCACAATGAAGGATTGTTAATTGATAAAAGATCACAATTTTAGAGACATGTATGTTTATACAAATGCTAAATGTTTGCCTTTTTCTAGTTAATACAAATGCTAAATGTTTGCCTTTTTCTAGTTAATACAAATGCTAAATGTTTGCCTTTTTAATGACATTTTCAGATGGCTGACCATGATGAGCATGAAGTCCATGATGAGCATGCTGTCCATGACGAGCATGGCGAGGATACCAATGTAATTTCTAAAAACATATCCTGTATTTCTATAAAATTCATTATCTTCTAGTTATGTCATATATCTTATAGTTCTATATTGGGCTAATTCAGTGTGTTTACTTTTTTGTCAAATTTTAGGTTGATGATGCACATGTACCCACTGAAGCACTGGAGCAACTTGATGCGCAGCACCAAACACTTAACAAGAAAAGGGGCATCACTATGTTGAAGAAGTTAATAGCGCTTAGTGGCAGTGGATCCAAATTGGTTGTGGAGTTTGATAATGGAGGAAATGCAATTGGAGTGAACCGCAATAATTTTGTAAACTATCTTGGGTGTACCACTCAGAGCCATTGTTGTGTTAAGTATGATAATTGGCATAAAGTTCCTCAGGGGAAAAAAGACTTGATATGGAAGGATTTATGCGTGAGTTATTATTATTTGCAATTCTATTTTGTAGATTACAAATTCTATTATTTGCAATTCTATTTTGGATACTAGTTAATAACATTTCTATTTTACAGAATCTGTTTGCATTGGATGAGAAGTTGCATCGTAAAAGTGTGATGCAACGCGCTGGAAAGATGCTTAGGAATTATAGGACAAATCTGAACAGAGAATACATAAAAGAGGGTGATAAGAAAAAGAAGTCAGCCCTTGAACAATGGAACTTCTTGGACAAAGAAGATTGGGACAATTTTGTTGCTTCAAGAAAATATGAAGAATTCGAGGTATTAGGTGTCACTCCCAATTTAATTAATATACATTGTATTCACCTATTCAAGATTAACATTTAGTGATACTAACCAAATCATTAATGTGCATACTAACTAGGCCCTCAGTGACGCACAAAAAGCAAGGCATGCACTGAATGTGCATGACCACACTATGGGTCCAAAAGGCTATGCAAGCGTTCGCCAAAGACTACATGCGGAGTCTGCGGCTACTCAGCAGTCTGCTCCTACTCAGGAGTCTGCTCCTACTCAGGAGTCTGCCACACCCATGCCTTGCCATGATATCTAGATAGCTGGGAGGCAAAACAAGAAGGGTGAAATAAAGAAGCCCGTAACTGCTGAGGCGGCTGCGAAAATGGTAAAATACAACTCTTAGAGAAATCATTTGAATGTTGATTATTTGTGGTGTTAACTTACCAATTTCTGTTGATGGTGATTAGCGGGAGCTGCACGGGCAGAGGAAACAAGGCACGTTCATCCCTCAGGGCACAAGGGATGAATTGACAATTGCTCTGGGTAACCCAGAGCATCCTGGACGTGTTAGGGGTGCAGGCGCTGGTATGGGCATCAAAGCATTCTTTGGGCCATCCCAGCGCAAACCCAGAGCGGGACTTTCTCAAGAAGAGGTAACCTATTCTTTTTTTAGAATGTTACTGTAAAAGGAAATTCAATAATAAGAAGCTAATGTTTCTTTTATCCATGTATAGGAGAATAAGAGAGTCGAGGATATAGTTGCTAAGAAGGTCAACGATGTAGTTGCTGAGAAGGTCAAGGAAGAATTGCTGCGGTGGCAGGCATCTCAGGCTTCCAATCAGCCTATGGCGACCCACTCTTCTCCTGATGCACAAACTGCGAGTAATCCTGGAGACCCATCGCCTAACACGTCTGTTGTAAGTATTGTTTATGACATTGTAGCTAGTCTTTTCAAGATGATATGTTTTCAAGATGATATGTATATATGTATAACATTCTTTACGTAAATTTCTAGGCATTGAAGCCATGCCGCTTAAGAATACAAGACTATGTTGTTGTAGAGGCGCAGGCTTACCCGTCCCTTCCTAGGGAAAGGTTTCACGGGACTCCAATGCCACAGGGCTACGTTCGTGTGGGCCCATTACGTGTGTTACCCGATTGGAGGGAAGCTACATTGCCATATCCCCACCTGGATATTGATACACTTGCCGAGGCAGAAGGCGGGGTCATATTGTGGCCCAAAGCAGATGTCGTCTACACTACTGAAATTGTAAGATAAATTTACATTGATTTAGACTATTAATGTGTATATATGATGTCAACTGATCTGAAATTATATATACAGGTTAAAAAGAAGACACCAGGAGCACCTAGGCCTCCACCTCCACTTTCCGCATTACCAACTTGGGTTCCAACTGACCTAACATACCCGTTAGGTCCTGCTTGTAGGGGAATGGCATGTTGGTTACGGGCACATAATATACATTGCCCGATAATTGTTTCTTTAGATGCAGATTATGCAGGTCAATCATACGATAGCTCTTTATTTATACAAGATATTATTGAGCTGTTTATGTATGATTGGCTGAATACATCAATGATAGAGACATGGATAAGGTGAGATCTTGTTTATACATCCATATACCTTGTGTAAGATCCGGTGATCTGGTTTCTTATATATTAATGCATACGTAATACATGTTTTGCAGCTACTTAGTCGAAGATCATTGCAAACAATTTGCATTTGATCATGTGGGATTTTTGATTCCATCATTGATTAGTATGGTAGCTAAAGACCCTAATAATGTTCAACAATATTGTATAGATGCTTTTACAATTTTTGGTCAGCAAAAGAAGACGATAATAATAGCTCCATTCAATGTGAAGTAAGTTTACTTTATTTATAATTTTGACTTAAGAAAATTCCATTTTTATTGTGCATTTTGAGTTATTAATTGTTAACTTTTTACCTCTAGCGGTAAACATTGGGAGTTACTAGTTATTGTCCCCGAGACGTTCACTGTTTATTATCTAGATCCCGCGGAAAGTACATTAAACACTAAAATTGGACACGTAATGAGAATGCCATTATTCTGGTGAGAAATATTTCATTTTTGTATCTGTTAACATCTGTTATTACATTACTATTTACTTATGTAATTTACTGTGTTATATTAACATGTAGGGGTTTAGATGCATTCAAAAAGGCTGGAGGAATGGTCCCAAGGAAAAAGAACCAGCCAATAAATTGGCAGAACGTACAAGTAAGTTCCTGACTCCAATGTATATATTATTGATGTGAATTGTGCTTAGTTGTATTATTTTGTATGTTTCAATTTATAGTGCGCTACACAAGACAATGGCTGGGCATGTGCATACTATATTATGCGATTTATGCAGATGATTATCAAACATGCCGCATTGGACATCGATACCATACATGAGGTATTATATATAGTCTCATTAGTTAGTATGAAATATATCAATCTTATTTTTATATTATTACTTATATATATATCATTCTCTTTGCAGGTGTTTAAAACTGACAACACTATAGGTAAACGCTTAAAAAATATACATGCTCCATATACGATAGAAGCATTAAATGAAATAAGAGAAGAATGGGCAAAAGCCATACAAGCAGTGGCAACTGTAAGATATAATTGGGATGTTGATAGCGATAATGAATGATACTTTGTAAATGAATATTTCTGAATGTTAATACATGTATTTGAATGTTTCTATATGTGTGAATGTGAGAATTGAATTGATGTCTGAATGTATCTACTTGTGTGAAATTTTCCTTGGGACTTTTACAGGTTTGTGGCCTGTTTGTAGGTTGATATCAATGGATGTCGTAAACCTGCAGTTCAGAAAACTGAACTGCAGGTTCTCATCCTGCTGACCAGCCACAGCAGGCCTGCAAACTGATATGAAAATAAAAATAGATATAGGCGTCGGTTATTTACAGAAAACCGTCAGCAAAGACCTACAACGTCGGGTTTCTGACCAAAACCGACGGCTAATGTGGCAACAACCGTACTGGAAATGGCGTCGGCTGTTCGTGTCAAACCGACGCCTATTTAACATATAGGCGTCAGTCTTTTAGTAGATAACCGACGCCAAACTGGTTCGCGCCACAGAAAACATCGTTATCTAGGACACTTTCTGCGTCGGTTACCAAGTAAACACCGACGCTATAGTCCATATAGGCGTCGGTCTTTTAGTAGATAACTGACGCAGAATGTGTCCTAGATGACGCCGTTTTCTGTGGCGCGAACCCTTTTGGCGTCAGTTATCTACTAAAAGACCGACGCCTATATGGACTATAGCATTGGTTAAAAAATCGATGCCAAAGTGTTCAACCTTTAGCGGCGCCCACATAGGCGTCGCTCAGAAACCGACGCCAAAGGGGGTTAAACAACCGACGCCAAAGGCTGTTTCTGTAGTAGTGCCAAGAGGATATGTAGGCATTCGCCAAAGACTACAGGCTGAGTCTACTCAGCCTACTGCTACTCAGGAGACTGTAGAGTCCTCTACTGCTGCTCCCACACCTCTGCCTCATCATGTTATGTGGATAGCTGGGAGGCAAAATAAGAAGGGAGAGATATCGAAGCCCGCAACCGCTGAGGCGGCTGCAAAAATGGTAAAAATAAACTCTTAGAGCAATCTATCGATATTGATTATTGTTATGTTTACTTATGAATTTTTGTTGATGGTGATTAGTGGGAGCTGCACGAGCAGAGGAAGGAAGGCAAGTTCATCCCTCAGGGCACAAGGGATGAAATGACAGTTTCTCTGGGTAACCTAGAGCATCTTAGACGTGTAAGGGGTGCAGGTGCTGGTGTGGGCATCAAAGCGTTCTTTGGGCCATCCCAGTGCAAACATGTCCCAAAAGCGGGACTTTCACAAGTTGAGGTAACTTATTCTTATTTTAGAACGTTATTGCGAAAGGGAATTCAATAATCAGATACTAGCATTTCTTTTATCCATGTATAGGTAGAATCCTTAATTGATAGGAGAGTCAAGGAAGTAGTTGATAAAAGACTCCAGGAAGCAATTAACAAGTGGCAGGTGTCTCAGACTGCCACTCAGACAGTACCTGTGGCGGACCTCTCTTCTCCTACTGCTCGTACTGCAGAGGTTGGGAGTAATCCTATAGACATACAACCTAGCACATCCTCTGTAAGTATTTTTATGACATATATAATAGCTAGTCTGTTCAAGATGATATGTTTGTGTATATATGCATATAACATTCTTTACGTAAATTTGTAGGGGTTGAAGCCATGCCGACTAAAAAGTGAAGGATATATCGTTGCAGAGGCATCAGCTTACCCACCCCTTAAAGGGTGCATGTTTCATGGGAGTCCAGTACCAGATGGTATGGTATGTTTGAGCCCGATACATATACTCCCTAGTTGGACGAATCTTGTACTACCTCATGCACAACCAAATGCTGAAACACTTGGTGAGGCAGTAGGCGGAGTGATACTGTGGCCCGAAGCGGATGCCCTCTATACTGATATTGTATGATAAATTTTCATTAATTTAATTTGTTAGTGTGTATATATATATGAGTCAATTGATATGAAATTATATATATAGGTTAAAAAGACGAGACCCCCTACATCTCGACCTCCACCTCCTTGACTACCAAGTTGGCTTCCAGGAGACCTACACGCCTCGATAGGTCCTAATTGTAGGAGTGTGGCAGTATGGATCAGCGAACATAATCCAAATTTCCCTATAAATGTTACTATTTCGGAGAATGCTACAGGTAAATCATATGATAACAATATATTTATACAAGTTTAACATATGTATTAATGCATACGTAATAGAAATTCCGGATACGTATTAATGTAGGTCAAACATTCGGAAACAACATATTTATACAAGATATTTTGGAGTTGTTTAGTTATGAATGGCTGAACACATCTATGATAGAGTTGTGGATATGGTGAGATAAATGCATACGACAATCTAGTTTATACATCCATATACCTTATTTTATATACGGCAATCTGGTTTCTTATATATTAATGCATACGTAATACATGTTTTACAACCACTTATACAAGACATGTACAGATTTTGGGTTTTCCCATGTGGGATTTTTGGTTCCATCTTTCATTAGTCTTATAGATATAGAACCGTATTCAGTTACTTCATACTGATGTGATGCTTTTGAATATTTTGGTAAAAACAATAAGACGGTGATAATAACTCCATTCAATGTCGAGTCAGTTTACTTTGCTTGTAATTTGGACTTAAGCAAATTACATTTTTATTGCGGATATTGAGTTATTAATTTTCTACTTTCTTACCTGTAGTGCTAAGCATTGGGAGTTATTAGTTATTGTCCCCAAGACATTCACCGTCTATTATCTAGATCCTACGGGGAGTGAGTTGGATGTATTATATGGACATGCAATTAAAAGGCCATTATTCTCGTGAGAAATATTTTATGTTGTTACATCTGTTAACATCTGTTACTGCATTACTATTTAATTATGCAATTTAATGTGTTACATGTTAATTAACATATATAGGGCTTTATAAGAGTACAAAAAAGCTGGAGAAAAGGTCCCCAGGAAAAAAAATCTGACACTCATTTGGGAGAATGTGAAAGTAATTTCCTGACTCCAATGTATATATTATTTATGTGAACTGTGTTTATTTGTATTTTTGAATATTTTGTATGTTTCAATTTATAGTGTGCTACACAAGACAATGACTGAGCATGTGCCTACTATATTATGATATGTCTACATCTTACGTTGTATCTGTTTTAATTGATCCGGGTGCTACACACTCCTTTATCACTCGAAGAGTGATTCTTGACTACAATCTGACTATAAGTCATAGAGCAGATAGTTTGTTGTTAGAAACTCCGTTGATGGGATCTGCTGTGTTACAGGAGATATGTTCTCCCTGCATTCTCTTCTTTTCTGAACATCACATTCAAGTGAATCTTATACCACTTGAGATGCATGGATTTGATATAATCCTTGGGATGGATACCTTAGAAAGGTATAAGGTTGTCTTGGATTGTGAGTCCAAGCAAGCTGTGTTCACTGATGATAGTGACACATGGATCTTTCAAGGAGAAAGAAAGATTCTACCCACCTGTCTTGTGTCAGCTATGGTTGCTGAGAAGATGATGAGGCAAGGATGTTATGCATTCTTGGCCCATGTGGTAGATACTACCATGGAGAGTCCTAACCCTGCTGAAGTTCCTGTAGTCAGAGAATTTGAAGATGTATTTCTTGAAGAAATTCCAGGTGTACCTCCATCCCGAGAGATAGATTTTGAAATTAATCTAATCCCGGACATGCAACCTATAGCACAGACACCGTATAGGATGGCGCCTGCTGAGATGGAAGAACTCAAGAAACAACTGCAAGAGTTTCTTGAGAAGGGTTTCATCCGACCGAGTACTTCGCCTTGGGGTGCTCCGGTCCTCTTTGTTAAGAAGAAAGACGGTTCAATGTGGTTGTGCATTGATTATAGACAGTTAAATAAAGTAACAATAAAGAATAAGTATCCTCTACCAAGGATTGATGATCTCTTCGATCAGTTGCGTGGTGCAACCGTCTTCTCAAAAATAGATTTGAGGTCGGGATATCACCAACTGCGTATTAAGGATGGTGACATACCTAAGTCTGCCTTTAGGATAAGGTATGGTCACTATGAGTTCACAGTATGTCGTTTGGACTAACTAATGCACCAACTACATTTATGGAACTCATGAATAGAATCTTTCGACCTTTTCTCGATCAGTGTGTAGTTGTCTTTATAGATGACATCCTGATCTATAGTAGAGATTCTCAGCAGCATGAACAACATCTTCGACAGGCTCTAACTTTGCTAAGAAAGCATAATCTATACGCTAAGTTTAACAAGTGTGAGTTCTGGTTACCAGAAGTTTCTTTTCTGGGACACGTGATATCTGCTTCAAGTATATGTGTTGACCCTAAAAAGGTAGAATCTGTCCTACAATGGGAACAGCCGAAGATACCAATAGAGATCTGTAGTTTCTTAGGGTTGGCAGGCTATTATCGGAGGTTCATTAAGAACTTTAGTTCTATAGCCTTACCCTTGACTAAGTTGACCAGGAAGGATGTTCCTTTTTCCTGGAGTGATAAGTGTCAACAATCTTTCCAGCTGTTGAAGGAGAGATTGACAAGTGTACCTATGCTTGTGTTACCTAAACAAGGGAAAGGATATATAGTTTTCTGTGATGCCACTAAGAATGGACTAGGATGTGTGTTGATGCAGGATAAACAAGTGATTTCTTTTACTTCTCGACAGCTTAAGAAACACGAAGAGAATTATCTGACACACGATCTAGAACTAGCTGCTGTAGTTCATGCCTTGAAAGTCTGGAGACATTATCTTTATGGAGAGACATTCCAGATTTTCACAGACCACAAAAACCGTAAGTATATCTTTTCTCAGCATGAGCTTAACATGAGGCAACGCCATTGGATGGAGTTAATTAAGGACTATGATTGTACGATTAATTATCATCCAGGGAAGGCCAATGTAGTTGCTGATGCTTTGAGTAGGAAATCAGCAACACCAGCTTTGGATAGAGCACAACTGAATTTCTTAGTGTGCTCAAGGAGAGATATGCTTATGTACTTAAGGCAAGACAATGTACAGTTAAAAGTGTCATTATTAACCAGGTTGTTAGCTGAGATGCATATAAAGCCTACTATGAGACAACAGATCAAGGAGGCACAACAAGTTGATGATGCAGTTCAACTGATTAGATCAGAGTATGATAGTGAGAAACGAGATGGTTTCCATGATTCAGATGATCAAGTAGCCTATTATCATGGTAGAATGATAGTGCCTGATGTGGATAACCTGAGGAAGTTAGTCCTGGAAGAAGATCATTCTTCAATGTATGCTATGCATCCAGGAAGCACCAAGATGTATCGAAACTTGAAAGATATGTATTAGTGGCCTGGTTTGAAGAAGGACGTTGCTGAGTTTGTTATGTGATGTCCTGTGTGTCAGCAAGTTAAAGCTGAACACCAGAAGCCTGCAGGAACAATGCAACCTTTACCCATACCACAGTGTAAGTGGGATCATATGACCATGGATTTTGTGGTTGGTTTACCTAGAACAGCCAAAGGACATGATTCCATTTGGGTAATAGTTGATAGGTTGACAAAAACAGCTCATTTCTTACTTGTCAAAACAACCTATTCTGCTGAGAAGCTGGCGCAGTTGTATGTAGATGAGATAGTACAACTGCATGGAGTCCCAGTTACCATTGTTTCTGACAGAGGTCCCAGTTTACGAGTCATTTTTGGGAATGACTTCATAAAGCTTTAGGCACACAGTTAAGGTTTAGTACAACCTTTCATCCACAAACTGATGGACAGTCAGAAAGAACCATACAGATCTTAGAAGACTTGCTTAGAGCATGTGTTCTTCAGTTTACAGGGAGTTGGGATCTGCACCTAAGCTTGATAGAGTTTGCCTATAACAATAGCTATCAACATAGTATTGATATGGCCCCTTATGAAGATTTGTATGGTAGACGTCGTAGATCTCCCTTATGTTGGTATGAAACTGGTGAATATCAACTTTTAGGTCCTGATCTTGTGCAGCAGACCACCGAGAAGATTAAGGTAATACAACAACAGATAAAGATTGCACATGATAGGCAGAAATCTTACGCTGACAAGCGTCGTAGACCTTTAGAATTCCACATTGGAGACAGAGTGTACCTCAAGGTCTCACCTTAGAAAGGAGTTCTTAGATTTGGAAGGAAGGGAAAGTTAGCTCCTAGGTTTATGGGGCCTTATCCAATCATCGAACGAATTGGAAAGGTAGCTTATAAGACAGAGCTACCATCAGAATTACAGAAGTTACACCCTGTGTTCCACATTTCCATGTTAAGGAAATGTCATCCAGATACAGAATCAGTTCTGCAACCTATGGAAGTAGAGTTGAATGATGATGTATCTTATGAAGAAGGACATGTGTCAATCCTTGATAAAAGAATTAAAAAGCTGAAAAAGAAAAACATAAGTCTTGTGAAAGTCCTCTGGAATCACCGTGGTGTTGAAGAAGCCACGTGGGAACTAGAGAAACATATGAGAAGGAAATACCCTGCTCTTTTCTCTTAATATGTTTTTGTAATGATTTTGGGGACGAAATCCTTGTAAGGAGTGGATAATTTGTAACATCCTTGACCTGGGTTATGTACTAACCCTAGGTGTTTTGCTTAAATATGTGATTAAATGCTTGTGGTTGTCTTATGAAATGTAAGTAAAACTTTTGAGGAACTTATATTTCTATTTAAGTCCTTTTTGAATAATGTTGCAACAGTGTTTTGTTAATTTTGGACAAAAGTGCAAATTACCCAAGTTGAGGGGTTAGCTTGCAAATTGCACATGTTAAGATGTTCCTCTAATGTTGAGACATAATAAGAATGAATATGATGTAGTGGTATGGATTCCACAAGCTTGAGCACCAAAATATAGCTTGTAGAGCAATCCTTGGGCTTTAAAACCTAGTTTTGGAGTAAAGTCCAATTTACCCAAAACCTAGGGCGCAACATGTAAAATATACCCTCTAAAGTATCTCTCATGTTTCTTGGCATCAAGTAGAGCAAAGAAAATGAGAGGGGCACCTCGTTTAAATGATCAAGTAAGAAAGATAACCTTGATATTAAGATAATCAAGAATTAAGCAAATGGCCTTTAATATATGTATAACTTATTAAGGTGTTTGGTTTCTTTTCCTTTTAACCTTGGATCGGGGAGTAGTTTTGCATGTGATTAGGAGGAAGAAACGTGGCCATGGAGGGGGCAAGCCATGGTGGATATTATTAGGAAATAAAAGAGATAATTACCTTTTCCTTTGCCTTGAAAATATCCAAAAGTATATAAGGATTCTTTTCAACAAAGCAAGGGATCGTTTCCCTTAGTCCTTTTCTTATCTTCTTGCTTTGGACCGACCTAGAGGAGCTATGGAGCAGAGGAAGGACGGACAAGCTGGTTTGGGTAAGCTTTGATCATCACCTAGCTCAAATTCATGGTGGAAACCCAAAAACCAGGTTGGTTTATTGGTTTTCTTTACACAATTCTTCTTTCTAGCCTTCTTCTCCATACAAAACTTGAAGAACGGACCTTGGACACCTACTGAAGCTCAAGACACCATTAAAGATACAAATCTTGGAGCTCTGGATCAGTCCTAGAGGTGGGTTTTATAACTCTAACCCTTAAGTTTTGCTTTTGCATCTTCTTTCCTTAGAATCGTTGCTTCTTTTTCTTTAGACACCTTTGTGTGTTCTTGCTAGCAATTCCGTGAAGAACAGCCCCTGTTCTTGAGGTACAAGATGATGAATTTAATTCCAAAGTTTATCCACAAACTTTCTTTAGCAAACGGTCTTTAACCCCTTGCTCAAACGGTTTCCCAAACCGTTTGGGAGCAAACAGTTTCAAACCGTTTGAATGCAAATGGTTTCAACCAAACCGCATGAAAGCAAACGGTCCAAGACCGTTTGGATGCGTTGACCATGCGTTGACTGTTTGGAGGTCTATTTTGAATAATGTGGACTAATTTCCTACCAAAAATCATCCATTAATTCCAAGTGAATCACCAATTGAAGGCCCATTAGTCACCTAAACCCTAATCGGGTTAGTTGCTGATTTCAATAATTGAATTAAGTTGAAGTTTGGGTTGAGTGGCCCAAACGGTTTCAAAACCATTTGGGGATCACCCAAACGGTCTCAAGACCATTTTGTGATCACCCAAGACCGTTTGGAGGTCTAGGATTAAGTAGGGTTGACCAATTGAGGGTCCAATGATATCAAGTTGATAAACAATTAATTGCTGATTTGGTGACTAAACCTAGGGTTCAAACTTTAAGTGAATGACTTAGTTTATGATGAAAGTATGGACAAACGGGCTCAAGACCGTTTGTAGAATGTCCAAACGATCCCAAGACTGTTTGGGGGTCACCCAAGACCATTTGGAGGTCTAGGGTTGACTATGGTTAAGTGGTTGAAGATTGAAAGGAAATAAGTTAAAGTACAATTGATTAGTGACCTAATGATCAAATCAATGAGCCAAACCTTAATAGGTTGAGTTAGATTTTGGTGTTGACTTGAGAAAATGGTCTCAAGACCGTTTGGAGGTCATCCAAACGATCCCAAGACCGTTTGGGGTCAGGTCATGACCAAATTGAATGATGGTTCAATGGTTTCAAATCAATTAGACTCATGTTGAAACATGTTGAAGGGTGATCGGTTTCAAACCCTAATCCAATCGATCCAAGCCCTAATTGATGATCAATTGAGGGTCAATTGAGTGTCAAATCAGTTGAGGGTTGACCTAATTGACTCAATTGATGAATGGCTAACAAGTGCATGGTTGATTGAGGGGTTCAACATTGGAAACCCTAACTCAATTGAAGTGGTTGAGACACTTTTTGGTCCATGCGGTTTTGAGGTGGTTTGGACCAAACGGTCTCAAGACCATTTGGGACCAAACGATGCCAAACCGTTTGATCTCATGCGGTTTCAAGATCGGTTTTGTCCATGCGGTTTCATGGTCCAACTTGACCAAACGGTCTTCACCTCATCTTGGGCAAACGGTCTTGAGTGTGCACTTTGCCAAACGGTTTCAAAAGTCAACTCAATCAAAAGGTCAACAACACCAAATGGTTTCAAGGTCCATCCAAGACCGTTTGGGGAGTTTGTGTGCAAGACTGTTTGAGGTCTAAAAATGTTAAAAACGTTTGATGCCTTAGTGGTCAAAATGGTTTATTGGTCGATTAACCTAAACCTTATAGATACCTAAAGTGATTAAGGGGTCAAGTAATTAGTTGACTAATGCATGTTATGATCAATGGTGAACATTATAAAGGTACCCTTGATGGGATAGAGTGAACAATACCCTTTGATCAAGTGATCCTGAATGACCACAATAGTAATGACACAAACCATGATGTCAGTGTTGATTTGACTTAGTCTAATTAAGGGTAATGTAAACATTATCTGATAGTAAGAGGAGAGAGTAGACTCCTAATATGAATGAGAATCAAGTAATAAACTTCCGATATGTATGAATATATCTAATTAGGGTATGATCCTTTATAGTGAGATCATGGAAACCCTAATTATGATGGTTAATGAATCTTAACCTAATTTAAAGACATTAATGGAAGTAATCCTCATACATGATGTTGGTATGATCTTAATTCATTATAATGTGAATAGTAAACCCTAATCTAGGGTAATGTGATATAATGTGAATAGTAAATCCTAATCTAGGGAAATGTGATGGTATGAACAGTAAACCCTAAATTTTGGTTATGCTTTTAAGCATGAAACACTATACTTGAGTATGAAATGAGTAATCATTATGCATTTTTAAGATAAAGGGGTTGAATAACCCTAATTGAATTGAATAGGGAAAACTCTAACCCTAGAAAACAACTGTGGCAATGTGACACGGTCGTGGTGATTTTATGTAACACGGCCGTGTAAGGTAGCACGGACATGGTGGCTTACTCTTGCACGACCGTGCAAGATAGCACGACCGTGGTGCTCTATATTTAATTTGGAAAGAACTTGTATTGTGCTGGTATAGATACAATGTGCATGTTATCAATTGTGTTAACCATGCAGGTCTTTATAAAGAATTGAGCATAGCCAGGTAAGGGTTATGATGTCATATTCATTGAAAGCACTTTATAAGTTTTGAAAGTAATGACATGCTATGTTGCCTAGTGAGAGGTAACATCTGAGAATGATAGGCTGTATGAGCCATGAGAAATATCTGCATTGCTACAATCATGTTCATAATGATTAAATGATTTGATGGCAGTATGTACTTGGTAACAAGAGTTTTTATGATCTAAGGGTTTGAATACCCATATTCCTGAATCATTATGATGAGATGGTTAGGGATTGATATCCCAATGTTAACAATATGTGGTGTGAACTTGATACAAGTAGTACTCTTTCTTTATAGCAATTGTCTTATTGGTTTATGTTTGAAAACATGCCTGATGCTAAAAGAATGCCATAATGTACTTAAATAATCAAGTATAATGATATCATGTAGAGCCCTGACCATAGATCCATCATTGTCAGAAGTAAAATGATGGTGAAATAGGTTTTCCTAAGGGAACTCCTAGAGAGCATACTTATGAGTATGTGGGGGTTATGGACGTGAATATCCTTACGTCCTAATGAGGGAATTGATGTGAGATGTACCTTTAATCTCTCAATCCTTCATTATATGTTTATGTCGGGATGATGTATCACTAATCTCCCGATGATGTTGTTAATACCGCATCAATGTGAGATAAACAAGAAATCCCTCGATGGCGAAGAGAGTACAACATGCCACTATAACTCTAATAGCGAAGTTGCCAGAATACCCTGGAAAGCTATTTAAGCAGAGACACAAGATGTCCTGCATGTTGTACCTCACACTGACTGAGGAAGATGAGGTCATAGGAATCCGGCTCTTCTGATGACCTATGTATGGTACCGATTGCGATTTCGTAATGTTCGGTTAGAGTATGAGAGGTGTAACTCATCTCCTTAGGGCATAAATATGTTTGAAAAATGTAATCGGCTGTATAGCATAACTGCTTAGGTTGAACTACGAGAAATAATGATTGATGATACGTTGTTTATAATGCTCTAGTTGAATAACTAGTATACATGTTCTTCATGTTCCTTATTGATATATGTCTTGTCATTCAATTAAGTTATAATTGAAATGATTGCTAAAAGAATGTTGCTCTATTTAGCTTATTCGATGAATTGCCTGCTGTTGAATAATTATAGTTCTTTTGCTCATTGTTATCTTAATCTTTGCAATAACAATGCTTCTGGCGAAGAGTTATAACTCTCACTGGGACAATTATTCAATTGTCTCACACTCGTGGGATTCGACTTTTTAGGTAGACGCCGAGAACGAAGGAACCCTTGAGTGGGTGAGAAACAACAACAACATCTGGGACAGTAGTGATCCTCAGGTGGAGACACTGTCTGTCAAGATTTGTAGATAAAATGTCCTATGTGTCGTCTCTGTACTCTTAGGTCCTAGGAGTCAGTAGATGGTTTAATCTAGATCTGAGATTTTGGCGTAATGCCTCGAGATTTTTGTATCTTATCTTGTACAGTTAACAGGGTAGTTGATGTTGTGACACTCGAGATATGAAAATTACAGAGATGTAATGATGAATCAATTTGTAAATAACTTATCATGTTTCTTTATAAAAGAGTTTCACAGTTTGTAGATTCTCTTTACAAAAAGTTTTAAAATTTTGTGATTTTCAGTAATTCCGCTGCTAACAAAACGCTTCCGCATTAGTTTAAATTAGTTGATCTTGTTTTCCGAGACATGTCGTCACAATTTAGTGGTATCAGAGCTCTAGGTTCGCTAAGTCTACAGAGACATAGGAGTTAGGATGTTGAGTCTATTCTAGTGTCTTCCAATATATCTGATAGTGTCTTCTGCTCATCAGGAGGAGAAGATAAAATTAAGGATGTATGGACCACACGAGGAACACATTGCAGAAAGTAGTGTCGCCGCACCCAGAGAAGGTGCAAGAAACCCAGAAGGAGAAGAACATGTGCCTGAACCACCCCAGTTCAATCCAACTGATATGGGGAACCCAGCCGTCCAAGCCATGTTTGGGCAGTTTATGACTGCCATGACACACATGACTGATAGGATGCCTATACCTACACCTAGGGCACCTACCCATCCTGAATGACAAGGAGTCAGCAAGACGTTTGAATGACTTCGCCGAGTTAGAGCCACAGAGTATGCTGGAACAGCTGACCCAACAGATGCAGACTTGTGGTTAACTGAATTAGAGAAGGCCTTTAGAATCATGAACATCCCAGAAGTTGAGAAGGTTAGACATGCTGTATACCTTCTCAAGGGGAGTGCTGGTCACTGGTTGACCATGGAAGAACAGAAAAGGCTAGGTGTGGAGATTGCATGGGAAGTTTTCCGACAGGAATTTATCAACAAATATTTCCCTAAGACGTTTCTGGATGAGAAAATCTCTCAGTTTGAGAGGTTAAGACAGGGACCTATGAACATTAGCGAATACGAGGCTAAGTTCATGAAGCTGTTGCGGTTTTGTCCGCATATGGCAACTACAGATGAAGAAAGGATTAAGCGTTTTGAGAAAGGACTAAACATTGAATTGACCACCCCTATGTCTGCTCTGGAGAACAAGGAAAGGTTTGCTACCTTTGTGGAGTTGGTCAGGAGGATAGAGAGGTCTGTTTCAGAGAAGAGACAAACCAAGAACAAGAGGATGTATCCCCAGTTCCAAGGATCTTCATCTAAATATTTGAAGAAACCTAGGTTTTCTGCGCCTACACCATCACCTAGATTCAGTACCTAGACGCAGTGGACGTCGAATAGGGGTAGAGGACAAAGCTTACCACTAGAAGGAGCTCGCAGTTCAACATCTATGTCGGTTACAGGACCACCCAGACCACAACAACTGAACAGAAGATGTTACATATGTGGAAATATGGGACATCTGATGAAAGATTGCAGAGCCAGAGAAGTGAGTGTGACTCAACCTCAAAGGTAGAGTCAGCAAGGATCTCAAAGAAGACAGTTTTCAAGAGGAGCTAGAGGACGTGGACAAGTGTCCCAAGCTAGATCATCGACACTAGGTCAACGAGCACCGAATCAACCATAGGCAACGATAAGATTCTATGCGATGAATCCACCTGATGCAGTGATCAACCCTCGGGTTGTGGAAGATCAGATGGAATTATTATATTCTAATATGTCTACATCTTACGTTGTATATGTTTTAATTGATCCGGGTGTTACAGACTCCTTTATCACTCGAAGAGTGATTCTTGACTGCAATCTGACTATAAGTCATAGAGCAGATAGTTTGTTGTTAGAAACTCCGTTGATGGGATCTGCTGTGTTGCATGAGATATGTTCTCCCTGCATTCTCTTCTTTTTTGAACATCACATTCAAGTGGATCTTATACCACTTGATATGCATGGATTTGATATAATCCTTGGGATGGATACCTTAGAAAGGTATAAGGTTGTCTTGGATTATGAGTCCAAGCAAGTAGTGTTCACTGATGATAGTGACATGTGGATCTTTCAAGGAGAAAGAAAGATTCTACCAACCTGTCTTGTGTCAGCTATGGTTGCTGAGAAGATGATGAGGCAAGGATGTTATGCATTCTTGGCCCATGTGGTAGATACTACCATGGAGAGTCCTAACCCTACTGAAGTTCATGTAGTCAGACAATTTGAAGATATATTTCCTGAAGAACTTCCAGGTGTAACTCCGTCCCGAGAGATAGATTTTGAAATTAATCTAATCCCGGACACACAACATATAGCACATACACCGTATAGGATGGTGCCTGCTGAGATGGCATAACTCAAGAAACAACTGCAAGAGTTGCTTGAGAAGGGTTTCATCCGACCGAGTACTTTGCCTTGGGTGCTCCGATCCTCTTTATTAAGAAGAAAGATGGTTCAATGTAGTTGTGCATTGATTATAGACAGTTAAATAAAGTAACAATAAAGAATAAGTATCCTCTACTGAGGATTGATGATCTCTTCGATCAGTTGCATGGTGCAACCATCTTCTCAAAAATAGATTTGAGGTCGGGATATCACCAGCTGCGTATTGAGGATGGTGACATACCTAAGTCTGTCTTTAGGACAAGGTATGGTCACTATGAGTTCATAGTTATGTCATTTGGACTAACTAATGCACCAGCTGCATTTATGGAACTCATGAATAGAATCTTTCGACCTTTTCTTGATCAGTGTGTAGTTGTCTTTATAGATGACATTCTGATCTATAGTAGAGATGCTCATCAGCATGAACAACATCTTCGTCATGCTCTAACTTTGCTAAGAAAGCATAAGCTATACGCTAAGTTTAGCAAGTGTGAGTTCTGGTTACCAGAAGTTTCTTTTCTGGGATACGTGATATCTGCTTCAGGTATAGGTGTTGACTCTAAAAAGGTAGAATCTGTCCTGTAATGGGAACAACCGAAGACACCGACAGAGATCCGTAGTTTCTTAGGGTTGGCAGGCTATTATCAGAGGTTCATTAAGAACTTCAGTTCTATAGCCTTACCCTTGACTAAGTTGACCAGGAAGGATGTTCCTTTTTCCTGGAGTGATAAGTGTCAACAATATTTCTAGGTGTTGAAGGAGAGATTGACAAGTGCACTTGTGCTTGTATTACCTGAACAAGGGAAAGGATATATAGTTTTCTGTGATGCCTCTAAGAATGGACTAGGATGTGTGGTGATGCAGGATAAACAAGTGATTTCTTTTGCTTCTCGAAAGCTTAAGAAACACGAAGAGAATTATCCGACATACGATCTAGAACTAGTTGCTGTAGTTCATGCCTTGAAAATCTGGAGACATTATCTTTATGGAGAGACATTCTAGATTTTCACAGACTACAAAAACCTTAAGTATATCTTTTCTCAGCATGAGCTTAACATGAGGCAACGCCGCTGGATGGAGTTAATTAAGGACTACAATTGTACGATTGATTATCATCCAGGGAAGGCCAATGTAGTTACTGATGCTTTGAGTAGGAAATCAGCAACACCAGCTTTGGATAGAGCACAACTGAATTTCTTAGTGTGCTCAAGGAGAGATATGCTTATCTCCTTAAGGCAAGACAATGTACAGTTAAAAGTGTCATTGTTAGCCGGGTTGTTAGCTGAGATGCATATAAATTCTACTCTGAGACAACAGATCAAGGAGGCACAACAAGTTGATGATGCAGTTCTACTGATTAGATAAGAGTATGGTAGTGGGAAATGAGATGGTTTCCATGATTCAAATGATCAAGTAGCCTGTTATCATGGTAGAATGATAGTGCCTAATGTGGATAACCTGAGGAAGTTAGTCCTGGAAGAAGCTTATTCTTCAATGTATGCTATGCATCCAGGAAGCACCAAGATGTATCAAAACTTGAAAGATATGTATTGGTGGTCTAGTTTGAAGAAGGACGTTGCTGAGTTTGTTATGCGATGTCCTATGTGTCAGTAATTTAAAGCTGAACACCAGAAGCCTGCAGGAACAATGCAACCTTTACCCATACCACAGTGGAAGTGGGATCATATGACCATAGATTTTGCGGTTGGTTTACCTAGAACAGCCAAAGGACATGATTCCATTTTGGTAATAGTTGATAGGTTGACAAAAACATCTCATTTCTTACTTGTCAAAACAACCTATTCTGCTGAGAAGCTGGCACAGTTGTATGTAGATGAGATAGTACGACTGCATGGAGTCCCAGTTACCATTGTTTCTAACAGAGGTCCCCAGTTTATGAGTCATTTTTGGGAACGACTTCATAAAGCTTTAGGCACACAATTAAGGTTTAGTACAACCTTTCATCCACAGACTGATGGACAGTCAGAAAGAACCATACAAACCTTGGAAGACTTGCTTAGAGCATGTGTTCTTCAGTTTACAGGGAGTTGGGATATACACCTCAGCTTGATAGAGTTTGCCTATAACAATAGCTATCAACATAGTATTGATATGGCACCTAATGAAGCTTTGTATCGTAGACATTGTAGATCTCCCTTATGTTGGTATGAAACTGGTGAATATCAACTTTTAGGTCCTGATCTTGTGCAGCAGACCACCGAGAAGATTAAGGTAATACAACAACAAATAAAGATTGCACAGGATAGGCAGAAATCTTACGCTGACAAGCGTCGTGGACCTTTAGAATTCTAGGTTGGAGACAGAGTGTATCTCAAGGTCGCACCTTGGAAAGGAGTCTTAGATTTGGAAGGAAGGGAAAGTTAGCTCCTAGGTTTATGGGGCCTTATCCAATCATCGAATGAATTGGAAAGGTAGCTTATAAGTTAGAGCTACCATCAGAATTACAGAAGTTACACCCTGTGTTCCACATTTCCATGTTAAGGAAATGTCATCCTGATACATAATCAGTTCTGCAACCTATGGAAGTAGAGTTGAATGATGATGTATCTTATGAAGAAGGACCTGTGTCAATCTTTGATAAAAGAATCAAAAAGCTGAAAAAGAAAGACATAAGTCTTGTGGAAGTCCTCTGGAATCACCGTGGTGTTGAAGAAGCCACATGGGAACTAGAGAAAGATATGAGAAGGAAATACCCTGCTCTTTTCTCTTAAAATGTTTTTGTAATGATTTCGGGGACGAAATCCTTGTAAGGGGTGGATAATTTGTAACATCCCTGACCTGGGTTATGTAATAAACCTAGGTGTTTTGGTTAAATATGTGATTAAATGCTTGTGGTTGTCTTATGAAATGTAATTAAAGCTTTTGAGGAACTTATATTTCTATTTAAGTCCTTTTTGAACAATGTTGCAACAATGTTTTGTTAATTTTGGACAAAAGTGCAAATTACCCAAGTTGAGGGGTTAACTTGCAAATTGCACATGTTAAGATGTTCCTCTGATGTTGAGACATCATAAGAATGAATATGATGTAGTGTTATGGATTCCACAAGCTTGAGCACCAAAATATAGCTTGTAGAGCAATCCTTGTGCTTTAAAACCTAGTTTTGGAGTAAAGTGCAATTTACCCAAAACCTAGGATGCAACATGTAAAATATACCCTCTAAAGTATCTATCATGTTTCTTGGCATCAAGTAGAGCAAATAAAATGAGAGGGGAACCTCATTTAAATGATCAAGTTAGAAAGATAACCTTGGTATTAAAATAATCAAGAATTAAGCAAATGACCTTTAATATATGTATAACTTATTAAGGTGTTTGGTTTCTTTTCCTTTTAACCTTGGATCAGGGAGTAGTTTTGCATGTGATTAGGAGGAAGAAACGTGGCCATGGAGGGGGCAAGCCATGGTGGATATGATTAGGAAATAAAAGAGATAACTACCTTTTCCTTTGCCTTGAAAATATCCAAAAGTATATAAGGATTCTTTTCAACAAAGCAAGGGATCGTTTCCCTTATTCCTTTTCTTATCTTCTTGCTTTGGACCGACCTAGAGGATCTCTGTAGCAGAGGAAGGATTGCCAAGCTGGTTTGGGTAAGCTTTAATCATCACCTAGCTCAAATTCATGGTGGAAACCCAAAACAAGGTTGGTTTATTGGTTTTCCTTACACAATTCTTCTTTCTAGCCATCTTCTCCATCCAAAACTTGAAGAACGGACCTTGGACACCTACTGGAGCTCAAGACACCATTAAAGCTACGAAGCTTGGAGCTCTGGATCAGTCCTAGAGGTGGGTTTTATAACTCTAACCCTTAAGTTTTGCTTTTGTATCTTCTTTCCTTAGAATCGTTGCTTCTTCTTCTTCTTTAGACACCTTTGTGTGTTCTTGCTAGCAATTCTGTGAAGAACAACCCATGTTCTTGAGGTAGAAGATGTTGACGTTAATTCCAAAGTTTATCACAAACTTTATTTAGCAAACATTCTTTAACCCCTTGCTCAAACGGTTTCCCAAACTGTTTGGGAGCAAACAGTTTCAAACCATTTGAATGCAAACAGTTTCAACCAAACCGCATGAAAGCAAACGGTCTAAGACCGTTTGGATGCGTTGACCAGGTGTTGACCGTTTGGAGGTCTGTTGTGAATAATGTGGAATAATTTTCTACCAAAAATCATTCATTAATTCCAAGTGAATCACCAATTGAAGGCCCATTAGTCACCTAAACCCTAATCGGGTTAGTTGCTGATTTCAATAATTGAATTAAGTTGAAGTTTGGGTTGAGTGGCCCAAACGGTTTCAAAACCATTTTGGGATCACCCAAACGGTCTCAAGACCGTTTTGTGATCACCCAAGACCATTTGGAGGTCTAGGGTTAAGTAGGGTTGACCAATGAGGGTCCAATGATATCAAGTTGATAAACAATTAATTGATGATTTGGTGACTAAACCTAGGGTTCAAACTTTAAGTGAATGACTTGGTTTATGATGAAAGTATGGGAAAACGGTCTCAAGACCATTTGGAGGATGTCCAAACGACCCCAAGACCGTTTTGTGGTCACCCAAGACCGTTTGGAGGTCTAGGGTTGACTATGGTTAAGTGGTTGAATATTGAAAGGCAATAAGTTAAAGTACAATTGATTAGTGACCTAATGATCAAATCAATGAGCCAAACCTTAATAGGTTGAGTTAGATTTTGGTGTTGACTTTAGAAAATGGTCTCAAGACCATTTGGAGGTCATCCAAATGATCCCAAGACCGTTTGGGGTCAGGTCATGACCAAATTGAATGATGGTTCAATGGTTTCAAATCAATTAGACTCATGTTGAAACATGTTGAAGGGTGATCGATTTCAAACCCTAATCCAATCAATCCAAGCCCTAATTAATGATCAATTGAGGGTCCATTTAGTGTCAAATCAGTTGAGGGTTGACCTAATTGACTCAATTGATGAATGGCTAACAAGTGCATGGTTGATTGAGGGGTTCAACATTGGAAACCCTAACTCAATTGAAGTGGTTGAGACACTTTTTGGTCCATGCGGTTTTGAGGTGGTTTGGACCAAATGGTCTCAAGACCGTTTGGTTCCAAATGATCTCAAGAACATCTGAGTCCAAATGGTCTCAAGACCATTTGGGACCAAACGGTCTCAAGACCATTTGGGACCAAACGATCCCAAACCGTTTGATCTCATGCGGTTTCAAGATCGGTTTTGTCCATGCGGTTTCAAAGTTCAACTTGACCAAACGGTCTTCATGACCAAACAGTCTTCACCTCATCTTGGGAAAACGGTCTTGAGTGTGCACTTTACCAAACAGTTTCAAAAGTCAACTCAATCAAATGGTCAACAACACCAAACGGTTTCAAGGTCCATCCAAGACCGTTTGGGGAGTTTGTGTGCAAGACCGTTTGAGGTCTAAAAAGGTTAAAAACGTTTGATGCCTTAGTGGTCAAAATGGTTTATTAGTCGATTAACCTAAACCTTATAGATACCTAAAGTGATTAAGGGGTCAAGTAATTATTTGACTAATGCATGTTATGATCAATGGTGAACATTATAAAGGTACCCTTGATGGGATAGAGTGACCAATATCCTTTGATCAAGTGAGCCTTAATGACCACAATAGTAATGACACAAACCATGATGTCAGTGTTGATTTGACTTAGTCTAATTAAGGGTAATGTAAACATTATCTGATAGTAAGAGGAGAGAGAAGACTCCTAATGTGAATGAGAATCAAGTAATAAACTTCCAATATGCATGAATATATCTAATTAGGGTATGATCCTTTATAGTGAGATCATGGAAACCCTAATTATGATGGTTAATGAATCTTAACCTAATTTAAAGACATTAATGGAAGTAATCCTCATACATGATGTTGGTATGATCTTAATTCATTATAATATGAATAGTAAACCCTAATCTAGGGTAATGTGATATAATATGAATGGTAAATCCTAATCTAGGGAAACGTGATGGTATGAACAGTAAACCCTAAATTTGGGTTATGCTTTTAAGCATGAAACACTATACTTGAGTATGAAATGAGTAATCATTATGCCTTTTTAAGATAAAGGGGTTGAATAACCCTAATTGAATTGAATAGGGAAAACTCTAACCCTAGAAAACAGCCGTGGCAATGTGACACGGTCGTGGTGATTTTATGTAACACGACCGTGCAAGGTAGCACGGACATGGTGGCTTACTCTTGCACGACCGTGCAAGATAGCACGACCGTGGTGCTCTATATTTAATTTGGAAAGAACTTGTATTGTGTTGGTATAGATACAATGTGCATGTTATCAATTGTATTAACCATGCAGGTCTTTATAAAGAACTGAGCATAGCCAGGTAAGGGTTATGATGTCATATTCATTGAAAGCACTTTACAAGTTTTGAAAGTAATGACATGCTATGTTGCCTAGTGAGAGGTAACATCTGAGAATGATAGACTGTATGAGCCATGAGAAATATCTGCATTGCTACAATCATGTTCATACTGATTAAATGATTTGATGGCAGTATGTACTTGGTAACAAGAGTTTTGATGATCTAAGGGTTTGAATACCCATATTCCTGAATCATTATGATGAGATGGTTAGGGACTGATATCCCAATGTTAACAATATGTGATGTGAACTTGATACAAGTAGTACTCTTTCTTTATAACAATTGCCTTATTGGTTTATGTTTGAAAACATGCCTAATGCTAAAAGAATGCCATAATGTACTTAAATAATCAAGTATAATGATATCATGTAGAGCCCCAACCATAGATCCATCATTTTCAGAAGTTAAATGATGGTGAAACAGGTTTTCCTAAGGGAACTCCTGGAGAGCATACTTTTGAGTATGTGGGGGTTATGGACACGAATATCCTTACGTCCTAATGAGGGAATTGATGTGAGATGTACCTTTAATCTCTCAATCCTTCATTATATGTTTATGTCGGGATGATGTATCACTAATCTCCCGATGATGTTGTTAATACCGCATCAATGTGAGATAAACAAGAAATCCCTCGATGGCGAAGAGAGTACAACATGCCACTGTAACTCTAATAGTAAAGTTGACAGAATACCCTGGAAAGCTATTTAAGCAGAGACACAAGATGTCCTGCATGTTGTACCTCACACTGACTGAGGAAGATGAGGTCATAGGAATCCGGCTCTTCTGATGACCTATGTATGCTACCGATTGTGATTTCGTAATGGTCGGTTAGAGTATGAGAGGTGTAACTCATCTCCTCAGGGCATAAATATGTTTGAAAAATGTAATGAGCCGTATAGCATAACTGCTTAGGTTGAACTACGAGAAACAATGATTGGTGATACATTGTTTATAATGCTCTAGTTGAATAACTAATACACATGTTCTTCATATTCCTTATTGAAATATGTCTTGTCATTCAATTAAGTTATAATTGAAATGATTGCTAAAAGAATGTTGCTCTATTTAGCTTATTCGATGAATTACCTACTGTTAAATAATTATAGTTCTTCTGCTCATTGTTATCTTAATCTTTGTAATAACAATGCTTCTGGCGAAGAGTTATAACTCTCGCTGGGACAATTATTCAATTGTCTCACCCCCGTGGGATTCGACTTTTTAGGTAGACGCCGAGAACGAACGAACCCTTCAGTGGGTGAGCAGCAGCAACAACAACAACAACATTTGGGACAGCAGTGATCCTCAGGTGGAGACACTGTCTGTCAAGCCTTATAGATAGAATGTCCTATGTGTCATCTCTATACTCTCAGGTCCTAGGAGTCAGTAGATGGTTTAATCTAGATCTGAGATTTTGGCGTAATGCCTCGAGATTTTTGTATCTTACCTTGTACAGTTAACAGGGTAGTTGATGTTGTGACTCTTGAGATATGAAGATTATAGAGATGTAATGATGAATCAGTTTGTAAATAACTTATCATGTTTCTTTATAAAAGAGTTTCACAGTTTGTAGATTCTCTTTACAAAAAGTTTTAAAATTTTGTGATTTTTAGTAATTCCGCTGCTAACAAAATGCTTCCGCATTAGTTTAAATTCATTGATCTTATTTTCCAAGACATGTCATCACATATAGTCCCTTTGTTGGTGCATTTTCTGTGGCGAGAAGAGTTTGGGCGTCAGTTTTTACTAAACAACCGACGCATATAGTCCCTTTGCTGGCACGTTTTTGGTGGCGAAAAACATTTTGGCGTCGGTTGGGATCCGAAGCCGAAGGTGTCCCCCTTTAGCGGCACCCACTTGGGTGTAGCTTTGAAACCGACACTAAAGAGCTTAAATAACCGATGCTAAAAGGCTTATATGTAGTAGTGGTGGGTGATCGGGTCTGTCTGCGGTTACATGTAGAATATTTCAATCTAATATATTTCTTCTAAAACAAGCCACCCACCTACTTTGCAAGTAGATGTAATTCACAATTACATGTCAACGGTGCCAAGTTCCTTAACAATTCATGTGTGCGCAACATGGTAAAACAAAAAGGCTTTGTTCCAATTTGATTATTTCATGGATCCAATACAATCTTAACATGGATATGCTTTTTGGATCGTAGGGCTCTAGAGGAGGGGGTGAATATAGCTTCAAAACTTGCATGAAACTAGTTAGACCTTCAATTTACTTCAACTGGGCATAATTAGAAATAGTCAATATGATGGCAATCAAAACATGCATAGCAAGGATGAGAGAGATTTAAAAGCAACCAATTGGACAAGTTGTTTTAGAGTGGATTCACTCTCCAAACTAGGAGAGAGTTAGTTGGCGTGTTTCTGCTAATGGTGTTATACACTACTCAATTGGAGTTTGAATAGACGCAACCCCACGAATAGAATCACAGGATGGATTAAACTTTTGAATTTATAAAGGACCTAAACTTAACACACTCACATAAACTAAAACACTACACCCGCAAGGGCACGGGATCATGTCATAGTATAGGAGGGCGATGAGTATAGGGTCGATCCACAGGGAGAAAAGGGGGCACTAGAGCTAGATTAGTTTTTGGGGCTAGGTTCCTACTACGGAGTCTAGGGTTAAGGGGTTGAAGGTTGTTTTGATTTTTAAACTAAGGGTGAACAAGCAAGCAATTAAGAAAAGACAAGAAAGAGTCAAAACCTAAATTAACCCTAGATTGTTAATTCTACTGAACAAGAAAAAACAAGGGAAGGCAAGAAAAGAACAATCTACACTAAAGCAAGAAAAGAAAGATCTACACTACACTAAGCTAGCAAGCAAGGAAAAAGAGCAATAAAAAACCTAAAATAGCAAGAACAAAGCAAGAACAAGGCAAGAAACTAATGAAGCAAGCAAAGAACTAACTAAGCTAACACTAACTAAGCATGATGGCAATTAAGGTTTAAAGCAATTAAGGGAAATGTGGGCTGTTTAGGGGATGCACTTATAGTTTAGGTTGGGGGTGACATGTGTAGATTATGATTCCATTAAGGTTATCAAACCAAACAACAAGCTAGAGTATAATGAATTATTCTAAACTACTAACTGGCCATGGATATGTAGGTTGTGTATAGGGGAACTAGTCCCTACACTCCCTACTACCGTTGCGAGGCTCAATTGGGTTAGCGTTTTGGTGTAATTCAATTAGAGCCTAAACAAGCCTAGGTTTCTAGGTTAAATGATATTAGGATGATTAGGGGATGAGGTTAGTAATGGGAGTGGAAGCGAGGTTTTAGGCCTCCCATCACCCACATTCTAGCCTTGAGAAAGCTCCATGCTAAGCACACCAAATTCATCTAAACTAGCTACTTAGATCTCTCAACTAGGGCTACGAGAATTGATTAGAATGTAAGAATATGAGTGCCTAGCTAGGGATCCAAGAATTGGACTTAGGAGCAAGTCCCAAAATTCACACATATAAGCAATTTCCCTAAATTCCTAGGTGAATTCAAGCACAAACCAATAAGTAATTCATGAAGTGTGTGATAGAAATAGAATATAATCATTAGCAAATGAAATAATAATGTTTACATATAATTTTACCCCAACATGGTATCAAAGTAACATTTTTCACCCACAACAGTCCACCCAAGGGGCCTAGCTACTCATAGCAATGCAAAATGCAAAAAGAAAGGAGAAAGAGGTAGAAGAAGCCATAGAGCTAGGTGTAGATAAAGAATTCCTCCACTTCCGCTACTACAAGACGTCCTCCTCTCTCCTCCAAGGTGCAATGGCATGGGATGGTGGTGGAATAGGGGCAAATCACTAGGAAGCTAGGGGTTTGATGGTGGAAAAGGTGAAATGGAGGTGAAAATGGAGTGAAATGGGTGGAATTTGAAAATGGAGAGCTAAGAAATGGTAGAAAGTAGCTAACCTTGGCCTCCAACCACCACTTAGGTATATATAGGTGTGGGAGAAGCAATAGGTCAAGTAGGAGCAATATGGGTAAAGTAGTACAAAAATAGGCTAGGGTTGATGCCCACCACGGGGGTGGTGAGTCACCACGGTCGTGGTGGTTGTAGGGGAACATGGTCGTGGTGTATGGGTATGGGCGAGGTGAAAAATTGCTAAAGATCACAGGGAATTGGTCAAATTTGTACATGAAATGCCACAGCCGTAGTGATCACCACGGGCATGTTGGAGCTTGGTCACCACAGGGGTGGTGGTTCACCATGGGGGTGGTGGAGTATGATCAACATGGGGGTGGTGGAAAGCAGCTTCAAACTTGCACTTTACTATGACATGGGGCATTTGTGCCAAGGCCATGGCCATGTACCACGACCGTGCTGGAGCTTCTTCCTTGCACTTTGACCTTCAAGTTGCTCATCTTTGATGTGTCTTGCTTTGGGTTGACTCTTGACCACTTGGGTTAGGTTGGGGAATCTCTTGGACTCTCTTTAGGCTCCTACAAGGGTGAAGAAACCCTTAGAGTCTCCTCCTTCTCTCCCTTCCATCAAGTAGTGGCCAAAGTACCTATAAAACATGAAAAAAGCCTCCATAAGTGCATTTGATAGAAATATGCATATTGAGGGAAATAACCTATAGTCTATCAAGTATATATGTGATTAAAGTGCAATAAGATGCAAGATGAAGCCCTAAAATAGGGCTGAATCACCACCCCAAACTTAAAACATACTTGTCCTCAAGTATGCTCCAACTCAATCTCTCTACATATTTTCACAATCAAGAAATGACAAATGCAATGTAATAAGTGAATATTAACTAAATGGGATCAAGGATAATTAATTACATGCATTCCACCTCTCTCCTCTCCTCTTTCACAAACCAATCATGATTTGAGCATTGAGACTGCAACTTCAAATATAGAGCATAGAAAACACAATTAATCCATATGGCTGTCATATCACTTTGGGTAAATCATTTTATGGTAGTAAAGGTAAAAAATGATTAATTTTGTTGTTTTACATTCATGCATTCAATATCATATTTCCATCCACACTAAGTGACCCGCGTGGCTGCGAAAAAGGTCAAATTGAGCTAGGTTTGACATTTCCTAACTCCATGGGCATGCAAAGGAAAGAAAGGGTTGCGGTAAGAATTTGGAATGCTTTTACACACTCATCTTTTCTTTATTTAGATGCTCTCAAACAAGAGCATCTTTTATTTTTCTTTTTACATTTATTTTTCTTTTTATTTTCTTTTTCATTGGTGTAGATAGGGCACATGATGATGAGAGTGATGTGGGGGATATAGATGTGGCCACCCCAATCTTTTGGAGGTGGCCACGGCTGATATGTGCACTTTGGCATCCTTTCATGAGGCGGAGAAGTAAGAAGATGGTGGAAGAAATGTTAGGACAAAGAGGGGTTACTAGTGTGGAATCAACATGAGATCTCCTGCATAAACATTACTCCAACAATTTCATCAAGCAATGACACACTACATGAATGAGTAATATTAAAACCACATTTTTATCATGAGATTCTACAAAAATCTAAGTGTTTACGGCTTGCATCAATCACAATTCAACCATATAGTACACAAGCATAAGAGAGGTGATGCACATATAAAAAGTAAAAAATGAGGTTATTTAGCAATAGACCATGAGAATTCACTTGCATTTGTCAAAAGTCATCATTTTCAATCCAAAAAGTAGAGATTGGGTCAAAACACACTTTTTAGACCAGAAGTTCTAAATTTGGGAAATATTGGCCAAAATAGTGCCAAGTTGCCTTCAATCACATCTAAGTCGACATTATGGAACATAAAGCAAGAAACAAGCAAATCCTACCTACAACATGCAAAAATTACCAAAAATCTACATGATGTGCAATGCATGGTAAAAAGAGTTTTTTTTTGAAAAGTACGCAAAAATTGATAGAAAGTAAACTACATGATATGTCAGCATGAAAAGCAGGTAAAATCTAATATAGATAGCAAGAGCAAGAAAATGAAATAAGAAAACAAAACTAAATGGTAGGTGAAATGCAAAAAGGGTGAAAAGAGAAAAAGGGCATACCACCCTACCACCCCAAACTTTTGAATCATGTTGCCCTTAGCATGACACTAAAGTATAGGATTGATAGGGTAGATGATCACTGTGGTGGTTGTTGTGGCATCCAACTCACAAAAACAAGATTTAACTAATGCGGAAGCGTATCATTTGCAGCGAATTAACAAAATCACTAAAAATTAAAACCTTTTTCAAAAAGATCCAATCATAGGAAAACTCTTTCAACAAGAACCAATGTATTACATTTACATCTTGGTTCATAAGTACATATCTTGTACCATCTCTTCTTGAGGCTTACAATATCAACTGCCTTGTTAAAAGCTAAACACAGACATCATAAGAACCTCGGGGCATCAAGCTAGAAACTCAAAATGATTCATTAAAAGCACTAACTATTAACTCCGAGGACCTGAGAGTACAGAGACGACACATAGGACTTCTATCTACAAACACGACAGATAGCATACTCCACCTAAGTTGTTGCTGCTGTACCTACTCCTGCTGAAGTTTTTCCTCTGCAAGATTTCTCAGTCTCCTTCGTACTCGTCCACCTAAAAATGTTGGATCCCATGGGGGTGAGACAATTGAAAATTGCCCCAGCGAGAGATATAACTCTCCGCCGGAAACATTATTATTACAATTATAACATGAATCAGGATAGAGGATAAGCAATTTATATCATTCTCATCTTTAACTATTGCAACTATTTGTGATAGAGTAGTAAATCATCTATTCTCTTTATAAGGAATAGAAAGAACATGTATATTATTTATCTATTGTATTAGCTCAACATCTCATGTTTTTCTCATGATACTCATTACTCTGATATGTCACCCATGACTCTTTCTTGTTTCTATCTGATGGCCTTAGCCAATCTGCTAAACAGATATTGGTTTATACTGGACATGAGAGTGTACATCATCATGTCTTGTTTAGGCATTGGTCCATACCAATTCTGTATAAATATTCCAGGCATTGGATTATACAAATCTTGTGCAACTAGTACGAGCATTGGGCTTATATTGTTCCTGTGTATCCATTCCAAGTATTGTGCTATGCCAATCCCAACTATTCCAAGTATTGGGCTATGCCAATCCCAACTATTCCAGGTATTGGGCTATGCCAATCCTAACTATTCCATGTATTGAATTATGTCAATCCTGTGACATTATTCCAGGTATTGAACTATGTCAACCCTGTGTAGTTATTCCAGTATTGAACTATGTCAATCCTGTGCAATTATTCCAAGTATTGAACTATGTCAACCCTGTGCAATTATTCCAGGTATTGAACTATGTCAACCCTGTGCAATTATTCCAGGTATTGAACTATGTCAACCCTGTGTAATTATTCCAGGTATTGAACTATGTCAACCCTGTGCAATTATTCCAGGTATTGAACTATGTCAACCCTGTGCAATTATTCCAGGCATTGGGTTATTACCAATCCTGTGTTATTATTTCAGGTATTGAACTATGTCAACCCTGCGCAATTATTCCAGGTATTGAACTATGTCAACCCTGTGCAATTATTCCAGGTATTGAACTATGTCAACCCTGTGCAATTATTCTAGATATTGGGTTATTACCAATCCTGTGTTATTATTCCAGGTATTGAACTATGTCAACCCTGTGCAATTATTCCAGGTATTGAACTATGTCAATCCTATGCAATTATTCCAAGTATTGAACTATGTAAACCCTGTGCAATCATTCCAGGTATTGGGGTTTAACCAATCCTGTGTTATTATTCCAGGTATTGGGATTTAACCAATCCTGTGTTATTATTCCAGGTATTGGGATTTAACCAATCCTGTGTTATTATTCCAAGTATTGGGATTTAACCAATCCTGTGTTATTATTCCAGGTATTGGGATTTAACCAATCCTATGACATTATTCCAGGTATTGAACTATGTCAATCCTGTGCAACTATTTCAGGTATTGGGATTTAACCAATCCTGTGTTTTTATTCCAGGTATTGCGATTTAACCAATCCTGTGAAATTATTCCAGGTATTGAACTATGTCAATCCTATGCAACTATTCCAGGTATTGAACTATGTCAATCCTGTGACATTATTCCAGGTATTGAACTATGTCAATCAAGTGACATTATGTCCCATGTTTGTTTACACAACACTGGGTACCTCATTCTTCTACTGACATTTAAACTTTGGCCATGCCATTATGCTCAATCACATTCTTTATGTAAAACAAGTATCCCTCTCTTCTCCACACTTGTATAATCAAGGTTCCACCATTATTATTGTATTCTTTTATTGTAATTATTATGTTATTAGGTTCCCCTATTCTTGGTTTATTAAGAACATTATCATCTCTTACAGTGGGCTTTTATAAATATCTTGGTACCTCCCACTAGGTATCAACTTACTCATGTGGTTCACAAGGCCTATTAAAATATCTTGTTACCTCTCACTAGGTAACAACTAGTATCATGGCTCATAAAGAACATTTAAAATCTTGTCACGTTTCACTAGGCAACAACCAATCTCACGGTTCATAAAACACATTACATCTTAATGTAATGATTTGGGCAACACTCTTTATATGTTACTCATCCAAGTATGTTGGATTTGAGATGCATCAAGGGATATCATTCTTAAAGAGCTGGATGTGATATATATGATGTCTTGATATATCACTTCCCTCAACACTTTAAACTTACTTGATTTTATCAATTTATATTGTATTAAGGTATTTCTCATCTTAATACTTCCATGTACTAACCTATCACCTTTACTATGAAGTGCATAGATCATAGAACACACATAAGGATTGTCCAACTATCTTCCATGATAGGGACTCATCTCAGGTTAAGGATTTGCTTGTTATAAAGTTACCTATAATCAATCACTATTCCATTATTAGGATTAGGTTTCCCATACCATAACCCTTTATTATGGTTTAGGGTTTCACATACTATCATACTTCATTAGGGTTAGGATTTCATATATCATCATCCTTCATTAGGATTTTACATCTCATTCCCCATAAATAGGGTTTACTATTCATCCCAACTAGGGTTTCTCATGGCATCACACTCAATTAGGGTTTCTCATGGAATCACCCTCAATTACAGTTTCTCATGGAATCACCCTCAATTAGGGTTTCTCATATAATCACCCTCAATTAGGGTTTCTCATAGAATCACCCTCAATTAGGGTTTCTCATGGAATCACCCTCAATTAGGGTTTCTCATAGAATCACCCTCAATTAGGGTTTCTCATGGAATCACCCTCAATTAGGGTTTCTCATGGAATCACCCTCAATTAGGGTTTCTCATAGAATCATCCTCAATTAGGGTTTCTCATGGAATCACCCTCAATTAGGGTTTCTCATTTTTTTCATATCAATACATCAGGGTTTTACATCACATTACCCTAGTTTAGGGTTTCATACACTTTACCCTAAAATTAGGGTTTACTATTCAACCCAATTAGGGTTTCACCCTCCATTCCTATAATTAGGGTTTTACCTTATGTTACCCTGAATTAGGGTTAGGATTCATTAACCTTCTGAATTAGGGTTTCATGATCTCTTTACTGAGGATCATAACTTAATCACCACATGATTAATACTCATGTAAGAATTCCTTTCTATCATCCTTTCAACTTGATTAGGTTTATATCAACCCTTCAATCAAGTATATGTATATATATATATATACACACACAACTATGGTTGACAAAGTGTTTTGAGACATTGCTTTCATAAGCTTATAGGGATTAACTCATCTAGGGTTACCAATTACTTAGTACCTTATAGGTACAACCCTAGTGATTATCTTTGGGATAAATCAGTAACAACCATAGGGTCATTTTATCTTTCATCACCTTAGGTTTCCAATTAACTTAATTATATTGAAACATACAAACATTCTTGACCATTGATACTCCAAATGGTTTGAAACCGTTTAAGAAAAACAATGAAGAAACCGTATGGACAAGTCACACTTGAAACCACTTGGGTCTCTAAACGGTTTGAGACCATTTGGTCTCAAACGGTCTTCAGTCCGTTTGATCCCAAACAGTCTCGAGACCGTTTGGTCCAAACTCTCTCAAAACCGAATGGACCAAAAAGGTCTTCCATCACTTTATCAATTCAGGATTTCAATCATTAAACCATCTATCAATTGAACCACTGATTTACTCTTCAATTGAACCATTGAATCACCCTTCAATTAGACCTTCAATTAGGGTTTTGAACCCAATTGAACTAGGGTTTATAATCAAGAAACCATCAATTAGGGTTTTGAAATCGAGGAACCATCAATGGTTGACAATGTGGAACTAGTCCAATTAAAATCATTGGGTCATCATCAAACCATGACATGACCTAACCTCAAACGGTCTTGAGGTCATTTGGATGACCTCCAAACGGTCTTGAGACCATTTGCGCCATCCCATCACTTAAAATTGTGAAATTCAATTAGGGTTTGGATCATTAGGTTGATCAACAATTGAACTATTGATTGCATTACCATTTGCGATCTTTGGACCTTCAAATACTCAACCATACTCAACCCTAGACCTCCAAACGGTCTTGGTTGACCTCCAAACGGTCTTGAGACCATTTGGGTTTATCAACCCAAAGATTTAACTCATTCAATTGCAAAATCAGCACTTAACCCGATTAGGGTTTCTAATTGGATGATTGTCCATATATTGATTCAATATATTGGAACCATTAGATCCTCATCCAACATGTACTAGGGTCCTTCCCTCAAACGTTCAACCCATCCAAACGGTCAACTCATCTAAATGGTTTGGGGTTCAAGACTCTAAACGGTTTGCAAACCGTTTAGTCTCCAAACGGTTTGGTGAAACTGTTTGGACCAAAGTCTTAAAACCATTTGCAATAGATATTTGGGGAGGCGTGTAATTATAATGATGTCATCATCATCAAGCTCTAAACCCACAAAACTTTCTGTGATTTTCATGGAGATTGCATCAATCAACCAAATAAAATTTTGAGAATGAAAAAAGGGTCAACAATTGATAAGGAATTGAATGCAATAACGATATTAAGGGTTCAAGTTATAAAACCCACCTCCAATTGAGCTTCAAAGCTTCAACCTCCATGTCTTTAATGGTGAAAGCAGCACCTTCAAATATCCCAAGCTCTTCCTCAAGGTTTGAGTGAAAAGGAATGGCTAGAATTGAAGATCGAGTGAAAATAAGAAGAAATCATGCATTGATTTGTGATTTCCACCATGGAATCAAGGTGAAAGAAGGTCAAGAAGCTTACCAAAAGGTTGGGGGTCGTCCTCCTGTTTCTCCAACATCCCTTGGTCGTTTTTGCAAGCAAGAAGTGAAGGTGGATTCGAAAATACCCATCCAAGCTAGGGATAAAGGAGCATATATGTATTTTATTAAAAATTCATTTAAGAGAGAGAAAAAGTAGGGGATAACTCCTCCATTTCCTTGCCACTTTCCCCCTTACCTTCCTTGGTTATGAGGCTATCTGTTTTGCCTCTTATTACTTTCAATTATCCATGATTTAAAGAAAATCAAATTAAGCACCTTAAATCATATTATAATAATATCCATAAGTGAGTGGATATTTCTTTTTCTTATAATAATGTGAGTGAGTTATCCACTTCCCTTAGATATTTTTGTGCCTTTTCAAGGCACATGGTCGTCCAAATATATGGATTTAAACCAATTCAATTTTGGTTGAAGGGCACTTCAATTAATATATTTATTTTTTGCATATAACTGAAGTAAAGTTCCAATTATGCTTAAATCTTGATTATTTTAATATCAAGATTCTCTCTCCTAAAAAATGATACAAATGAGATGCCCCTATCATTTTTTTGGCTCTACATGATGCCAAGAAACATTAGGGACTATTCTGAAGTGGTAAATTACATATTGAACCCTGGGTTTTGGGTAAATTGCACATTGCACATTGCACATTGCACCAAAACTAGGTTTTAATGCACAAACATTGCTTTATTAGCTCTTTCTTGGTACTCAGGATACCACAAGCCATACCTCTACATCATATTAATTCTCATGATGCTTCAACACATGAGGAACATCTTATCATGCAACATTTGCAAGTTAACCCCTCAACTTGGGTAAATTGCACTTTAGTCCAAAACAAGCAAAATAATGTTTCAACATTATTCGATTAGGACTAAAATTGAAACATAAGTTCCTCTTGAACCTTAATTACTTTAAAGAAATAAGAGCAAGCATATAATTAACTTTATTAAGCAAAACATCTAGGGTTAAGGCATAACCCATGTTAGGGATGTTACAAGTTATAAACCCCTAACAAGGATTTCATCCCTGAAATCCCAGATAAAGGGAGACAAATATTATTCATACATCATCTCATCAAGTCTTCACATAACATCTCAATGTCATGTTTATGAAAGCATAAACCCCTAACATATGATGTCCATGTTATATTATATAACCAATCTGATTCCACAGTTAACCACTCCAGGTGGTCAACATAGATTATCTGATACCAGAATTCCTTACCTTGGTATCCATCACATGTGCTAAAAACATCACATATTCATCTTTCTTTCATCCTGGGACATTTCTTGTTATACATATCTTTTCCTTGGAACCCAAGTCCAAGACAAACTGATACTCCTCTAAGTATCCATCAAATAAACAATTTTAATTTATGCACACCAAGTGTCCTAAGACCCACTTGATTCCCATGTCCCTGAAAGAAAAGAAAACAAAGGATCATATTCCTCTTATCATCCTATTATTATCCATGGTTGTTTATTCATGAGAAGAGATTATCATCTTCTCTAAATATTACATGAACCTTCTACTGTTCATGAGTTATTTACTCTTATTTCTTTCTTGGTTCCTTGCCATCAACATAGGAATCATATGGATGATTACTTGTCATCATTTCTTGATATCATTTTCACCATGATTACTAGATATAGGTATTCAAACCTTTAGTTCATCACTGATTATTGTTACCTTCCATCAGGTAACTATTACCTCTAGGTCTTCAGACCAGGGTATACATTATACTAAACATCTTTTTTTGTTTATAAATTGATTTACAATTAAATCAAATTCCTTCATATATCAATTAGAATATGGTAGAAATATCCATGCCACATCTCCTACTTCTTTCTTTAGATTGTTTCAGAATGATTACTTGATCAGAGTAATAAAAAAGATAACAATCTAGGTATGTCATACTTACCTTGTCTTCAATAAATGAATACTTGGACAGGGTATTCAAGAACTGAAATTAGGTAGTATGTATTTGTTTTATATTATGTTTCATATTCTTAACATCTATTTAAATTTCACTACGTAGTATCTCATATTTTCTCTGAGTGTTTCTTTTACATCTTTTCCCCTTCTGCATGAAAAGAGAAATTTTCAAACATGTAAGAGGATATTAAACTGAACATAAGTTTTCATCCTTCTTATCTCTTCCTCATATCCTTAAAGGATTATACAGATAAACTAAACAACAACTACCTTTCTTATAGTAGGAAACAAAAGGTAACTCAAAATAGAAAGTTCTATCTTGACAAGTCTACCTTTTACAAATTGTCTAGCATCTTATCTGGCCCAAAACATGGACTTAGTTGTTATTTGTTATTGCCTTTGTCCTCTACTACTAGAAGTAGATGGACCAAACTATGACACTTATCTTCATCCTCCACCATTTGCTCCACTGGACTGAGGTCCTTGTGGATTTTGCAGATTATGCCTTGACTATTGGGTCACCTTACTATTTTTCCTTGGACATTGTTGTCTAAAATGTCCTAGCTGTCCACATTTGTGACAAGCTCGACCCACCCCTGCATAGGTGCACTAGATTGAGGTTGAACTGGTGAAGATTTTGGTTGTTTAGTACCACTAATCATTGGTCCCTGTGACTGTGTAGACTTTCTTTTGAGGCTTGTCTCATGTTTCTTTATCGTAGACCTTTCTATCCTCCGTATAGACTCCACGAATGTGGCAAACCTCTCTCTACTTTGTAGGGCAGATGCCGGGATGGACATCTCAACATTCAATCCCTTCTCAAAATGTCAGATCTCCTCCTCCTCAGTAGATGCCATTTGAGGACAAAATCGCAAAAGTTCCATAAACTTAACCTCATATTCATTTATCGACATGGCTTCCTGTCGAATCTTCTCAAACTATGAGATATTTTCATCTAAGTATGTCTTTGGAAAATACTTATTGATGAATTCTCTATGAAATTCCTCCCATTCAACCTCTTCATCATTCCTTTTTATTTCTTCTATAGCCCACCACTGTCCAGCACTACCCTTCAAAAGGTACACCGCATGTTTAACTTTGTCAGCCTCTGGGATACTAAGGATCTTAAAGGCTTTTTCTAACTCAATGAGCCAGAGATCAGCATCTATTGGGTTAGATGTTCCAACATATTCTATGGCTCCTATACGACGTAGTCGTTCAAAGGTCTTACCAGACCCATATCCCTCATTGGAAACTGGTGCCCTAGGTGCCAGTGATGGCATCCAGTCTTCCATATACCACAGTGTGGTCATGAGTTTCCCAAAAAGATTATGAACATTTGGGTTTCCTCTCATGACTTCATCAACCTGGGGATTTTCAGGTACTGGTTCCTCCCTTACCTGATCCCTTGCACCTCCCACTGGTGCAACAACATTGCTCTCAGCAACGTGTCCCTCATGTTCTTCAGACATCTTTGAGTTATATATCTTCTTCTGCATAAGCAGAAGGCACTGTAAGATACACTGGAGTACACTTAGAATAGACTCAATACCTTAGTCCTATGTCTCTGTAGACTCAGTGAACCTAGAGCTCTGATACCACTAAATTGTGGCATCCAACTCACAAAAACAAGATTTAACTAATGCGGAAGCGTATCATTCACAGCGAATTAACAAAATCACTAAAATCTAAAACCTTTTTCAAAGAGATCTAATCATAGGAAAACTCTTTCAACAAGAACCAATGTATTACATTTACATCCTGGTTCATAAGTACATATCTTGTACCATCTCTTCTCGAGGCTTACAATATCAACTACCTTGTTAAAAGCTAAACACAGACAACAAAAGAACATCGAGGCATCAAGCCAGAAACCCAAAACGATTCATTAAAAGCACTAACTATTAACTCTGAGGACCTGAGAGTACAAAGACGACACATAGGACTTCTATCTACAAACACGACAGACAACACACTCCACCTAAGCTGATGTTTTTGTACCTGCTACTGCTGAAGTTCTTCCTCTGTAAGATGTTCTCAGTCTCCTTCGTACTCATCCACCTAAAAATGTTGGATCCCACGGGGGTGAGACAATTGAAATTGCTCCAGTGAGAGATATAACTCTCCGCCAGAAACTTTATTATTGCAATTATAGCATGAATCGGGATAGAGGATAAGCAGTTTATATCATTCTCATCTTTAACTATTGCAACTATCTGTGATAGAGTAGTAAATCATATATTCTCTTTATAAGGAATAGAAAGAACATGTATATTATTTATCTATTGTATTAGCTCAACATCTCATGTTTTTCTCATGATACTCATTACTCTGATATGTCACCCATGACTCTTTCTTGTTTCTATCTGATGGCCTTAGCCAATCTTCTAAATAGATATTGGTTTATACTGGACATGAGAGTGTACATCATCATGTCTTGTTTAGGCATTGGTCCATACCAATTATGTATAAATATTCTAGGCATTGGATTATACCAATCATGTGCAACTAGTACGAGCATTGGGCTTATATTGTTCCTGTGTATCCATTCCAAGTATTGGGCTATGCCAATCCCAACTATTCCAAGTATTGGGCTATGCCAATCCTAACTATTCCAGGTATTGAATTATGTCAATCCTGTGACATTATTCCAGGTATTGAACTATGTCAATCCTGTGTAATTATTCTAGGTATTGAACTATGTCAACCCTGTGCAATTATTCCAGGTATTGAACTATGTCAACCCTGTGCAATTATTCTAGGTATTGAACTATGTCAACCCTGTGTAATTATTCCAGGTATTGAACTATGTCAACCATGTGCAATTATTCCAGGTATTGAACTATGTCAACCCTGTGCAATTATTCCAGTTATTAAACTATGTCAACCCTGTGCAATTATTCCAGGTATTGGGTTATTACCAATCCTGTGTTATTATTCCAGGTATTGAACTATGTCAACCCTGCGCAATTATTCTAGGTATTGAACTATGTCAGCCCTGTGCAATTATTCCAGGTATTAAACTATGTCAACCACGTGCAATTATTCTAGATATTGGGTTATTACCAATCCTGTGTTATTATTCCAGGTATTGAACTATGTCAACCCTATGCAATTATTCCAGGTATTGAACTATGTCAACCCTGTGCAATTATTCCAGGTATTGGGGTTTAACCAATCTTGCGTTATTATTCCAGGTATTGGGATTTAACCAATCCCGTGTTATTATTCTAGGTATTGGGATTTAACCAATCCTATGTTATTATTCCAAGTATTGGGATTTAACCAATCCTGTGTTATTATTCTAGGTATTGGGATTCAACCAATCCTATGACATTATTCTAGGTATTGAACTATGTCAATCCTGTGCAACTATTTTAGGTATTGGGATTTAACCAATCCTGTGTTGTTATTCCAGGTATTGGGATTTAACCAATCTTGTGACATTATTCTAGGTATTGAACTATGTCAATCCTTTGCAACTATTCCAGGTATTGAACTATGTCAATCCTGTGACATTATTCCAGGTATTGAACTATGTCAATCATGTGACATTATATCCCATGTCTGTTTACACATCACTGGGTACCTCATTCTTCTACTGACATTTAAACTTTGTCCATGCCATTATGCTCAATCACATTCTTTATGTAAAACAAGTATCCCTCTCTTCTCCACACTTATATAATCAAGGTTCCATCATTATTATTGTATTCTTTTATTATAATTATTATGTTGTTAGGTTTCCCTTTTCTTGGTTTATTAAGAACATTATCATCTCTTACAGTGGGCTTTTATAAATATCTTGGTACCTCCCATTAGGTATCAACTTACTCATGTGGTTCACAAGGCCTATTAAAATATCTTGTTACCTCTCACTAGGTAACAACCAGTCTCATGTCTCATAAAGCACATTTAACATCCTGTCACCTTTCACTAGGCAACAACCAATCTCATGGTTCATAAAACACATTACATCTTAATGTAATGATTAGGACAACACTCTTTATATGTTACTCATCCAAGTATATTGGATTTGATATGCATCAAGGGATATCATTCTTAAAGAGTTGGATGTGATATATATGATGTCTTGATATATCACTTCCCTCAACACTTTAAACTTACTTGATTTTATCTATTTATATTGATTTAAGGTATTTCTCATCTTAATACTTCCATGTAATAACCTATCACCTTTACTATGAAGTGCATAGATCATAGAACACACATAAGGATTGTCCAACTATCTTCCATGATAGGGACTCATCTCAGGTTAAGGCTTTGCTTGTTATAAAGTTACCTATAATCAATCACTATTCCATTATTAGGATTAGGTTTCCCATACCATCACCCTTTATTAGGGTTTAGGGTTTCACATACTATCATACTTTATTAGGGTTAGGATTTCATATAGCATCATCCTTCATTAGGCTTTCACATCTCATTCCCCATAAATAGGGTTTACTATTCATCCCAACTAGGGTTTCTCATGGCATCACCCTCAATTAGGGTTTCTCATGGAATCACCCTCAATTACAGTTTCTCATGGAATCACCCTCAATTAGGGTTTCTCATATAATCACCCTCAATTAGGGTTTCTCATGGAATCACCCTCAATTAGGGTTTCTCATGGAATCACCCTCAAATAGGGTTTCTCATAGAATCACCCTGAATTAGGGTTTCTCATAGAATCACCCTCAATTAGGGTTTCTCATGGAATCACCCTCAATTAGGGTTTCTCATGGAATCACCCTCAATTAGGGTTTCTCATAGAATCACCCTCAATTAGGGTTTCTCATGGAATCACCCTCAATTAGGGTCTCTCATTTTTTTCATATCAATACATCATGGTTTTACATCACATTACCCTAGTTTAGGGTTTCATACATTTTACCCTAAAATTAGGGTTTACTATTCAACCCAATTAGGGTTTCACCCTCCATTCCTATAATTAGGGTTTTACCTTATGTTACCCTGAATTAGGGTTAGGATTCATTAACCTTCTGAATTAGGGTTTCATGATCTCTTTACTGAGGATCATAACTTAATCACCACATGATTAATACTCATGTAAGAATTCCCTTCTATCATCCTTTCAACTCGATTAGGTTTATATCAACCCTTCAATCAATTATATATATATACAACTATGGTTGACAAAGTGTTATGTGACATTGCTTTCATAAGCTTATATGGATTAACTCATCTAGGGTTACCAATTACTTAGTACTTTATAGGTACAATCCTAGTGATTATATTTGGGATAAACCAGTAACAACCACAGGGTCATTTTATCTTTCATCACCTTAGGTTTCCAATTAACTTAATTATATTGAAACATCCAAACATTCTTGACCATTGATACTCCAAACGGTTTGAAACCGTTTAAGCAAAACAATGAAGAAACTGTATGGACAAGTCACACTTGAAACCACTTGGGTCTCTAAATGGTTTGAGACCATTTGGTCTTAAATGGTCTTGAGACTGTTTTATCCCAAATGGTCGTGAGACCGTTTGGACTCAAACGGTCTTAAGACCATTTGGTCCAAACTCTCTCAAAACCGAATGGACCAAAAAGGTCTTCCATCACTTTATCAATTCAGGATTTCAATCATTAAACCATCTATCAATTGAACCACTGATTTACTATTCAATTGAACCATTGAATCACCCTTCAATTAGACCTTCAATTAGGGTTTTGAACCCAATTGAACTAGGGTTTATAATCAAGAAACCATCAATTAGGGTTTTGAAATCGAGGAACCATCAATGGTTGACATTGTGGAACTAGTCCAAATGAAATCATTGGGTCATCATCAAACCATGACATGACCTGACCTCAAACAGTCTTGAGGTCGTTTGGATGACCCCCAAATGGTCTTAAGTCCATTTTCCCCATCCCATCACTTAAAATTGTGAAATTCAATTAGGTTTTAGACCATTAGGTTGATCAACAATTGAACTATTGATTTCATTACCATTTGCTATCTTTGGACCTTCAAATACTCAACCATACTCAAACCTAGAGCTCCAAACGTTCTTGGTTGACCTCCATATGGTCTTGAGACCGTTTGGGTTATCTCCAAATGGTCTTGAGACTGTTTGGGTTAATCAACCCAAAGATTTAACTCATTCAATTGCAAAATCAGCACTTAACCCGATTAGGGGTTCTAATTGGATAATTGTCCATATATTGATTCAATCTATTGGAACCATTAGATCCTCATACAACATTTACTAGGGTCGTGACCTCAAATGGTCAACCCATACAAATGGTCAACTCATCTAAACAGTTTGGGGTTCAAGACTCTAAATGGTTTGCAAACCGTTTAGTCTCCAAATGGTTTGGTGAAACCGTTTGGACCAAAGTATTAAAACCGTTTGCAATAGATATTTTGGGAGGTGTGTGCTTATGATGATGTCATCATGATAAAGCTCTAAACCCATGAAACTTTCTGTGATTTTCATGGAGATTGCATCAATCAACCAAATAAAATTTCGAGAATGAAAAAAGGGTCAACAATTGATAAGGAATTGAATGCAATAACAATATTAAGGGTTCAAGTTATAAAACCCACCTACAATTGAGCTTTAAAGATTCAACCTCCATGTATTTAATTGTGAAAGCAACACCTTCAACTATCCCAATCTCGTCCTCAAGGTTTGAGTGAAAAGGAATGGCTAGAATTGAAGATCGAGTGAAAATAAGAAGAAATCATGCATTGATTTGTGATTTCCACCATGGAATCTAGGTGAAAGAAGGTCAAGAAGCTTACCAAAAGGTTGGGGGTCGTCCTCCTGTTTCTCCAAGCTCCCTTGGTCGTTTTTTCAAGTAATAAGTGAAGGTGGATTCGAAAATACCCATCCAAGCTAGGGATAAAGGAGCATATATGTATTTTATTAAAAATTCATTTAAGAGAGAGAAAGTAGGGGATAACTCCTCCATTTCCTTGCCACTTTCCCCCTTCCTTTCCTTGGTTACGAGGATATCTGTTTTGCCTCTTATTCCTCTCAATTATCTATGATTTAAAGAAAAGCAAATTAAGCACCTTTAATCATATTATAATAATATCCATAAGTGAGTGGATATTTCTTTTTCTTATAATAATGTGAGTGAGTTATCCACTTCCCTTAGATATTTTCGTGCCTTTTCAAGGAACATGGTCGTCCACATATATGGATTTCAACCAATTCAATTTTGGTTGAAGGACACTTCAATTAATATATTTATTTTTTGCATATAATTGAAGTAAAGTTCCAATTACGCTTAAATCTTGATTATTTTAATATCGAGATTCTCTCTCCTCCAAAATGATACAAATGAGACGCCCCTCTCATTTTCGTTGCTCTAAATGATGCCAAGAAATATTAGGGACTATTATGAAGTGGTAATTTGCATATTGAACCCTGGGTTTTGGGTAAATTGCACATTGCACCAAAACTAGGTTTTAATGCACAAACATTGCTTTATCAGCTCTTTCTTGGTACTTAGACTACCACAAGCCATACCTATGCATCATATTCATTATCATGATGCTTCAACACATGAGGAACATCTTATCATGCAACATTTGCAAGTTAACCCCTTAACTTGGGTAATTTGCACTTTAGTCCAAAACAAGCAAAATAATGTTTCAACATTATTCAAATAGGACTAAAATTGAAACATAAGTTCCTATTGAACCTTAATTACTTTTCAAGAAATAAGAGAAAGCATATAATTAACTTTATTAAGCAAAAACTCTAGGGTTAAGGCATAACCCAGGTCAGTGATGTTACAGTTGTGGTGGTGGTCCTCCCTATGATTGTAAATTGTTGACTTAAGTGTTGGAGTTGGACTACAACACGGTCATGTTGTGTGGCAGGACCGTGTGGGGGTGCTTGTTACACAACTATGTTGCCTTGCATGACCTTTCTACCTTTCTCCTTCACATGGTCATTCTGCCTTCACATGGCTGTTCTAATTTGTAAGCTACATGGTTGTGCTACCTTGCACGACCATGCTAAGTCTATTCTTCACTTTGTTGATTTTATTTGAATCTCGTCAATTTCCCTGTTGATTGTGAGTGCACCACCACAGAAGTTCCATGTCACCATGACTGTGATGAGTACTGTGGCAGTTGTTCTGCATTTGAATTTCATCAAAATGTCAAATCTTTGATCCAGAATGGTTTTTCATGGTTCACTTGTCAAATTTCATCTAACTTTCCTCATTTCAACGGATTTTCACCTACACGTCTTAAACTAGACAAAAACTATTAAAAACAAGTGTGTGTGTGTTTTCTTGGAAAAGTGTAAAAACAAAGCAAAGATAAAAAATGGAAGGTTGGGAGAAAAATTCCCAAACCTAGGTGGGTGGCCTCCCACAAGCGCTGAGTTTCATGCCTTCAGCTAGGATTCTTGGAGATTCTTTAATGATTCATCCATTTGGCATCCTCATGCGCCAATTTTTGCAATAAATACAAGTCGTCAACGTCCTGAAGGAGGAGCATACTTCAAGAAATAATTCCAAGTGCTTGTAGGGGTTCTCACTCTCTGAGTTGTAGAATATGTGAAGGAGCCCAAGAAGACCTGGAGGGATGGAGAATTTCTCCCCTGGCATTTGATCAGTCATACTAGCAATTGGTGATTTGTAGTTGCTAGTTTCTCCCATGGCATTTGATCAATCCTACTAGCAATTGGTGATTTGTAGTTGCTAGGCATGAAGTAATCTTGAAGTGGCTTGTGGGGTGCATTTTGGCCTTCTATCTTGTCTTCCCCTGAGTGGCTTGTCACATGTACACCCAAATAAAAGAGAACAAGTTAGCAAACCAATACGTACAAAGAATAAAGGATAAATAATAGTAATGATGAGGGCAGTAGGAAACATCAAAGCAAAACTAACTATCTAGGCCGAGTGCCTTTCTCCCCGGCAACGATTCTAGAAAACTTGGTGCATTTCTGCCAATGGAGTTACACACTACTCAATTGTAGTGTGAATAGATGCAACCCCACGAACAGAAACACGCGATGGATTAAACTTTCAAATTTATAAAGGACCTTAATTTAACACACTCGCATAAACTAAAACACTACACCCACAAGTGCACGTGATCGTTTCCTAGTATAGGAGGGCGACAAGTATATGGTCTTTCCACAGGGAGAAAAGTGGGCACTAGAGCTAGATTAGTTTTTGGGTCTAGGTTCCTACTGCGGAGTCTAGGGTTAAGGGTTTGAAGGTTGTTTTGATTGTTAAACTAAGGGTGAATAAACAAGCAATTAAGGAAAGACAAGCAAGATTCAAAACCTAAGTTAACCCTAGACAGTCAATTCCATTGAACAATAAAAAACAAGGCGAGCCAAGAAAAGAACACTCTACACTAAAGCAAGGAAGGAAAGATCTACACTACACTAAGATAGCAAGAAAGGAAAAAGAGCAATAAAAGACCTAAACTAGCAAGAATAAAGCAAGAACAAGGCAAGAATCTAACTAAGCAAGCAAAGAACTAACTAAGCTAACACTAGCTAAGCATGATGGCAATTAGGGTTTTAAAGCAATTAAGGGAAATGTGGGTTGTTTAGGGGATGCACTTATCAATTAGGTTGGAGGTGACATGTGAACATTACGATTCCATTTAGGTTATCAAACCAAACAACAACCTAGAGTCTAATGAATTATACTAAACTACTAATTGGCCATGGATATGCTAGGTTGTGTATAGAGGAACTAGTCCCTAACACTCCCTAGTACCCTTGCGAGGCTCAATTGGGTTAGGGTTTAGGTGTAATTCAATTAGAGTCTAACAAGTCTAGGTTTCTAGGTTAGATGATGTTTGGATGATTAGGGGTTGAGGTTAGTAATGGGAGTAGAAGCGAGGTTTTAGGCCTCCCATCACCCACATTCTAGACTTGTGAAAGATCCATGCTAAGCACACCAAATTCATCTAAACTAGCTACTTAGATCTCTCAACTAGGATTAGGAGAATTAATTTGAATGTAGGAAGATGGGTGGCTAGCTAGGGATCCAAGAATCGAACCTAGGAGCAAGTCCCAAAATTCACACATATATGCAATTCCCCTAAATTCCTAGGTGATTTCAAGCACAAACCAACAAGTAATTCATGAAGTGTGAGATAGAAATAGAAAATAATCATTATAAAATGAAATTATAATGTTTACATATCATTTCCCCCAACATGGTATCAAAGTAACATTTTTCACCCCAAACAACCCACCCAAGGGGCCTAGCTACTCATAACAATGCAAAATACAAAAAGAAAGGAGAAAGAGGTAGAAGAAGCCATGGAGCTTGGTGTAGATGAAGAATTCCTCAACTTCAGCTACTGTAGGACGCCCTCCTATCTCCTCTAAGGTGCAATGGCATGGGATGATGGTGGAATAGGAGCAAAACACTAGGAAACTAGGGTTTTGATGGTGTAAAAGGTGAAATGGAATGGAATGGGAAAATGAGGATCTAAGAGGTGGTATAAGGTAGATAACCTTGGCCTCTAGCCACCACCTAGGTATATATAGGTGTGGGGGAAGCAATAGGTCAAATAGGGGCAATATGGGTAAAGCAATGCAAAAATAGGCTAGGGTTGATGCCCACCATGGGGGTGGTGAGTCACCACGGCTGTGCTAGTTGTAGGGGAACATGGTCATGGTGTATGGGCATGGGCAAGTTAAAAAATGGCTAAAGATCACATGGAATTGGTTAAATTTGTACATGAAATGCCACGACTGTGGTGATCACCACGAGCATTCTAGAGCTTGGTCACCATGGGGGTGGTGGAGTCTGATCACCACGGGGGTGGTGGAAAGCAACTTCAAACTTGCACTTTAATATGACATGGGGCATTTATGCCACGACCATGGGCATGTACCACGGTCGTGTTAGAGCTTCTTCCTTGCACTTTGACCTTCAACTTGCTCATCTTTGATGCTCCTTGCTTTGGGTTGACTCTTAACCGCTTAGGGTAGGTTAGGGAAGCACTTGGAATCTCTTTAGGCTCCTACAAGGGTGAAGAAACCCTTAGATTATCCTCCTTCTCTCCCTTCTATCAAGTAGTGGCCAAAGTACCTATAAAACATGAAAAAAGCCTCCATAAGTGCATTTGATAGAGATATGCATATTGAGGGAAATAACATGTAGTCTAATAGGTATATATGTGACTAAAGTGCAATAAGACGCAAGATGAATCCCTAAAATAGGACTGAATCACCACCCCAAACTTAAAACATACTTATCCTCAAGTACGATCCAACTCAATCTCTCTACAAAATTTTCACAATCAAGAAATGGCAAAGGCAATGCAATAAGTGAATATTGACTAAATGGGCTCAAGGATGACTAAGTACATGCATTCTACCTCTCTCCTCTCCTCTTTTACAAACCAATCATGATTAGAGCACTGAGCCTGCAACTTCAAATATAGAGCTTAGAAAAAACAATTAGTCCATATGGCTGTCATATCACTCCGGGTAAACCGTTTCATGGTAGCAAAGGTAAAAAATGATTAATTTTTTTACATTCATGCATTCAATGTCATATGTCCATCCACACTAAGTAACCCACGTGACTGTGAAAAAAGGTCAAATTGAGCTAGGTTTGATATTTCCTAACTCCATGGATGAGTAAAGGGAAGAAAGGGTTGTTGTAAGAATTTGGAGTGCTTTTACACACTCATCTTTTCGTTATTTAGATGCTCTTAAACAGGAGCATCTTTTAATTTTCTTTTTGCATTTTTTCTTTACCCTTGGTGTAGATAGGGTACATGATGATGAGAGTGATGTGGGGGGATATAGATGTGGCCACCCCAAACTTTTGGAGGTGGCCACGGCTGATATGTTCACTTTGGCATCCTTTCATGAGGCGAGAGGTAAGAAGATGGTGGAAGAAATGTCGGGTCAAAGAGGGGTTACCAGTGTGGACATCAACATGAGATCTCCTGCATAAACATTACTCCAACAATTTCATCAAGCAATGGCACACTACATGAATGAGCAACATTAAAACCACATTTTTATCATGCAATTCTACAAAACTCTAAGCATTTGTGGCTTGCTTCAATCACAATTCAACCAAACAGTTCACAAAGCATAAGAGAGGTGATGCACATGTAAAAAGTAAAAATGAGGTCATTTAGCAATAGACCATGATAATTCACTTGCATTTGTCAAAGGTCATCATTCTCAATCCAAAAAGTACAGATTGGGTCAAAACACACTTTTTGGACCGAAAGTTCTAAATTTGGGAAAAATTGACCAAAACGGTGCCAAGTTTCCTTCAATCACATTTAAGCTTACATTATGGAACATAAAGCAATAAACAAGCAAATCCTAGCTAAAACATACAAAAATTACCAAAAATCTACATGATGTACAATGCATGGCGAAAGGAACAAAAATTATGCAAAATTGACAGAAAGTAAACTACATGATATGCAAGTTTGAAAAGCAGGTAAAATCTAATCTATATAGCAAGAGCAAGAAAACGAAACAAGAAAAAAAACTAAATGGCAAGTGAAATGCAAAAAGGGTGAAAAGAGAAAAAGGGCATACCGCCCTACCACCCCAAACTTTTGAATCATGTTGTCCTCAGCATGGCATTGAAGCATAAGTGTGATAGGGTAGATGATAGCTGTGGTGGCTACGGTGGTGGTCCTCCTTATGATTATAAATTGTTGACTTAAGTGCTGGAGTTGGGCAGCAACATGGTCGTGTTGTGTGGCACGACCGTGTGGGGGTGCTTGTTACACGGCCTTACTGCCTTGCATGACCGTTCTGCCTTTGTCCTTCACATGGTCGTTCTACATTTACACGGTTGTTCTGATTTGTAATTTACATATTCGTCCTACCTTGCACGACAGTGCTAAGTCTATTCTTCACTTTGCTGATTTTCTTTGATTCTCTTCGATTTCCCTATTGATCGTGAGTGCACCACCATGACCGTTCCAAGTCACCATAGTCGTGGTGAGTACTTGCAGTTGTTCCACGCTTGAATTTCATCAAAACATCAAATTTTTGATCCAAAATGGCTTTTCATGGTTCACTTGTCAAAATTTCATCTAACTTTCCTCATTTCAACCTATTTTTACCTGTACATCTTAAACTAGACAAAAACCATTAAAAGCTAGTGTGTGTGTGTTTTCTTGGAAAATTATAAAAACAAAGCAAAAGTATCAAAAATGGAAGGTTGGGTGAAAAATTCCCAAACCTAGGTGGGTTGCCTCCCACAAGCACTGAGTTTCATGCCTTTAGCTAGGTTTCTTGGAGATTCTTCAATCATTCATCCATTTGGCATCCTCACATGCCCATTTTTGTAATAAATACATATCTCATTTGCACTCAACCAATGTTCCTCATCCCTTTGATCACAAAAATCATCATCAATTCTTCCATCATGACCTTCTTCTCTCAAATGACTAGTCAGACTCTTGAAGTAACCATGTCTAATATCCTCATCTCTAGCTCACTGGGTTGGGGTCTTGTACATGTTGATCTTGATCTTCATGTCCATGAATGAAATTGTCATCGTTCCACTACAAACATGTATCTCGACATCAACTATAGATAGGAACAATCTTCCCAAGATAATAGGAATCTTCCTATCCTCTGACTCCATATCAAGGACAATGAAATTCACCAGGAACACTGCACCCTTTTCTTAGTCTATCATCACCAAAACATCATCCAGTCTTCCTCTAGGAACTTTAGTGGAACGGTCTGCCAACTAGAGAATGCAATGTGCCAGCTTCAACTTGCCCAATCCCAGCTCCACATAGACATTGTATGGCATCAAATTCACACTAAACCCCAAATCAAGTAAGGATCTGTCTATGCGGTGTCCCCCTATGTAAGTAGGTATGAGTGGGGCTCCTGGGTCTTTCCTCTTCAAGGGAAGTGAGTGTTGGATGATATATCTCACTTGTTCAGTCAACTTCACTCTCTTTGGTATTCTCCCTATTGACCTTCTCTTCACAGTGCATAAGTTCTTAAGGAACTTGGCATATTATGGGATTTTCTTAATAGCATCCAACAGTGGAATATTGACCTTTACTTGGCAAAACACCTCAAGAATGTCAACATTGTGCTTTTGTCTCCTCCTTACTTCTGGTGGCTCATCTAATGGTTCAATGAATGGTGGCTCACTTTCTTTGGCCTTGCTTGCATCGACATGAGGTAGAATACTAGGGATGGTGGGACATGCAAATGGAGTGTAAGGTGGAGCACATGGAATCTCAAAATCAATAGGAGGTATCACATAATCATCTTCGACAATATCAAATCATATTATCACCACTTGGATGTCTTTGCTTTGCTTTATCAATCTTTCTTTGACTAGTGGGCTGGTCAAGAGATTTTCCACTCCTTAAAACTGTCACAACACTTCTATGCTCACGGTGGAGAGGGGGAGCTATTTGTGTCTATGGAGGAGGTGGAGATGACACTTGGTGTTGAAATTGAGGTGGAGGGGATAATTGAGGTTGGAAGGTGAATTGTTGAGAAATTGGTGGTGATGGAGGGGGAGGAGGAGTATAAGGCTTGGGATTGCCTTGGAAGTGGTATATGGGCTGCACTTGCATGGGAGGTGGACTACAAAACACTTGTGAAGAGGGCATTGATCCACTTGCTTCATTGAAACTCAAGATGGGGTTTGAAGACAATTTTTCTTCTTGGAGAGCAATTATGGAGGATAGATACTCTATCCTCTCCTCAAGTCTTGTCACATTCATTTGTATGTCATCAAATCTCTTCAACCTAGAGAGAACCTCTTCCTCAAACCTTGAGTAGTATCTTGGACTTTGTGGTTCTTGGTAGCTATAGGAGTGAGGTGTCTTCTTTTCTTCACCATAGAACTCAATAGCATTGACCGCATGGCAAGGAACATTTGTCACTTGGTTTTTCATGAAGCTCACCATATCACCAATAATCTTCATTACTTGCAGGCTTGATTCATTATGAGTCAAAGATGTCATATTAAAGGCATGGCCACCACCATTCATTATTCTAGAAGCTCAGATTTTTGAACCTTCTGCCAACTGATCATACAAGGGCCTTATCTCCTCCGATGGCCTAGCCATGAAAACTCCTCCCCAAGCAGATTCTATTAAGGTTTGGCTCTTTGAAGATAGACCGGAGTAAAATGATTGAACTAGCTTCCATAAAGGGATCTCATGGTGTGGGCACTCTCTCAACATCTTCTTAAATCTCTCCCATGCATTGTGAAACTATTCATTGCCCAATTGACTGAAACTTGTTATGGTATGCCATATTTGTGTTAACCTTACTATAGAATAGAATTGTCTTAAGAATGCATTCTTCATCACTTCCCAACTCATGATGTCCCTCCTTGAATCATACCAATATTTGGCTTTGTCTTTGATGGAGAAAGAGAATAAGGTCAACCAGATTGTGCCATCACTAGCCATCGGCCTCCTGAAGGTTGAGCATACTTTAAGAAATGATGTAAGTGCTTGTAGGGGTTCTCACTCTCTGAGTTGTAGAAGATGGGCAGGAGCCCAAGAAGACCTAGTGGGATGGACCCCTGACATTTGATCAACCTTGCTAGCAATTGGTGATTTGTAGTTGCTAGGCATGAAGTAATCTTGCAGTGGCTTGTGGGGTGCATTTTGGCCTTCCATCTTGTCTTCCCTCGAGTGGCTTGTCACATGCACAAGGCACTGTTGGTATGTATGCCCTGAGAGACAATCATGGGATGATTGGTGGGATATATTAAGATTGATTTGATAAACATCAAAGGCAAGCTTCCAATTCTTTCTGGTTCAGTCATATGAGATAGTGATAGAACATATTGAATGTCTAGAGAATGACAATACTCAATGACGTATGCTTTCAGGTTGAGGACCTGAACGATGAGATCATACGGATGCTAAGAGTTTGTACATTCTTGTTATGTCCCTAGTCGGATGTCATTGTGGAAGGTAGATAGACAGAAATGGCACACAAGACTAGATTGTGGTGTTGGTTGATGACAGAATCTCATTAGTCATGATATAGAGATATCAAACCAAACACATAGGTACTTGTTAGAGAACAAGTGTACCAGACAGACCCACTGTGAGTTTGACACATGGAACCATGACATGGTAGTCACAGTCAGTACTCACAGTGATGGTGGTGAGTGTGATTCTTTGACCTAAAATCACTACACTCAACACATGTCGTTGGGCACACTTTGACATCATCAAACTTAGTCCTGAAACATGGGTTGTTATAAAGGTGATGATTGGGTGGCTTTGACACATGGGGCTTTTGAGGGGTGAGTGATAGATATGGGATTTGTCTCTCCTGAGGGAGTTTGATATCCATGGCCACTTGATGAGTAGGATTGAGAAAGGCGTGCACACATGTGTGAATCGGTATGTGATATTGATGTCATATATATCTCTTCTAATCTACTCTGAGATCAAGAAAGTGAATGAATGTTGACAGGATGACTGTTCCATGCCTCGAGTTCATTCGGGATATCAATGACAAAGGAATTATACATTCACTGTAACACCATTCACGGATTGTAGGATTGAAAGTTGTTCTCCAACTTTCTATTTCACTTGGGCAGCATTGATGTATGACTAGGCACCACTCTTTGCTTGTGAAGTCATAAGTGTTATGGACTTTCACTGCCAACGTGAAATGGACCTGCAGGGTCACACACATAGGATTTAACCTGGAAGAGGAGTTTTGTCCACAAACAATATTTAGATTGATTACTAAAGGAGTTTAGTAGTTCAATTAAACACTCAATTAATTGATAGCTCAATGTCATAATGTTCAAGGTGTTGGACACATTGATTGGAGTATTAGATTGATTGAAACTGCAATTGACTGATTCTGCACAATCTGCACTCCCAACCGATCGACTCATGTGATGAACCGATCAGCTCAGCTTGGTGAACCGATCGACTCAGGTGGTGAGTCGATCAGCTCATGGACAGGGTGAAACGATTTCTTCAAGTGTTGAAACGATCAGTTCAACTGATGCAACTGAGCAAGTTAGGAAAGTAGGATTGGTAAGAAATTTCTTTTTGTTTCACTTGCCCAATTTGATTAGAACAAGGATTGGTATTTGATACCAATTAGAAACAAAAGAAGAAAAGTCAATTGGGAACTGACCAGGACCACGAACCGACCGGTTCAGAAGTGAACTGACCATTTCATGGGTCCCAACCGATCAGTTGAGGTGTCAACCAATCGGATCATGTCCCCAATCGACCGTTTCAGAAATGAAATGATCAGTTCAGGTTGCACAGGTGGTTGTTTTTGTTGAAAATCTCGAACCCTTCTACTCCTGCTTTAGTCCCTCATTTCCCGGGATAGAGAACCATGTCCCATGACCCTCCTATATATATAGGGGTATTGGGGGCTTCTCAAAGAACAACTCAGTGCAACTAGTTGCTCTGTAGAGTTATCATTCTCTCTGGTTTTAGTAACCGAGAGAGCCCGAGCAAGTGCTACCTGATAAGGGAGGCACAATAAGGGAAAGACAACTGCAGAAAGCGACTGGTGAAAGGAGAGTGTGTCAGTGACTAGTACGCTGATAGGAGGGTGTGACTCCTTCCAATTCCTTGTGAGATAAGGAGATTGTAGTTCCAGGTGGTCCATGTGGACTACTTCAAAGGCGGGAGATTTTTTCCGCTCGGAGGACAGCTGTCAATCCCGACAGTCCCAGTGAGACCAGGAGTTGTCAGTCCCGGTGCGACCAGGAGCTGCACAGACACCGTCCAAGACCGAAGGTGAAGACCGCGCAAGCCGTGAGGTATTATCTCCGATCAAGCCTCGGGACACGGTATGATTCCACAAACCATACTTTCCTATTGTATAGACGTTGATGCATTTCCTTGTTCTGGGTTTGGGGAGGAATTTTTTTTTGTTTTCGCTGCCTTCTCTACCTCCCCTAAAACCCAACAGTGGTATCAGAGCCACGTCAACTTCTCTATACTTTAGGATTATCGATATGATCAATTTTGGTTTGTCGCCTTTATTTATTACATACGATGCGAATAAAATTGGCTTTATGCATGTCCAATCCTAAATCCAAAAATCACAATTTACATATATGATATGTATTATGAATGCACTCGATACACGTCACCCTTAAACGAGTTTTGTGGTGGATGTATTGCTTGGTTATGGCCAATAAACCCTATCTGTGTATGGTTGTATGTGGTTGCTTACATCTCGATCTGCGCACCGATCTTCCTTCTCCTATTCCTGATGTAACTCAAAATAATTCGAGATTTCTTTCCTACCTTTGATCCCCTTGAATGTAACTCGAGGTTTCTCTTTTTACAATGTAAAATAGGATAAATTTTATTTCCTGTTATGTTAAAGAACGGAGGACATCCTGATGACAGCTGAGACGATCAGATCAAGGCGTGAACCGATCGGTTGACGTTCGAGATGATCAGTTCAAGGAGTGAGCCGATCGGTTGATGACTGGTTCGAGGAGCGACACGAGCGGGTGGCGGCCATGATGAGATGCACGACGACCAAGCGAACCAATCGGTTGGAGGAGCCAACCGATCGGCTGGTGGCACCCAGCCGACCGACCTGATGGCGATCCGATCAGTCATGTGATGAGTTGATCAAACCCAGAAAGGCAAAGCACACAGTTCATCTTGTACAGGTTGCATGTGATGTAGACCTAGATGACCGTGTTTCCTCTTGGCTCGAGGAATCACATTAGGATGGCCATAATCATTGCTTTTATCATTTCACATGTTTTCTGTGGGGATATAGCATGTATATGATACATACTATATATTGTGGTGATTGGATATGTATATGTATATAAAACCAAATCCCTCATTAAATATTAAGTTTTAGATGCCTTCCAAATGCGACACACGTGAAAAGCTTGATCGACCAAGTGTGGGCACGCCCTAGCGTGGTGCAGCGTCTATCTCGTGGAAGCGTGAAGGATGGACATGTGGGTCTGCCCTAGCAGGGTGCATATTCATCATGTTTGCTTTGAGTCGGAATTAACAAGGTGATCTAGATGGGATCTAGCACCTTGAGGCATGGAGGTGATCATGGCAAGGACTTGCATATGACATTTTATTAAGAATTTCATATGATGCAATTGGCAAGAGTTGCCTACCTGAGAGATCTAAGTTGTGGGTGACAGCCCTAGCTGGTCCATGACTTAGAGGATTTTAGGATCTTGCCCACTAGAAGGTTGTACTCTGCAATCTTCCAAATTGATGGTGAGGGCTATCAATTTGAACTAAAATAGTGGGAGCGATAATTAATTAAAGGCCTAATTATATCGTCAACTTTTCAAATCAATCATATAAGTAAAAAATGAGTTTTTGGATTAAAATTGCATATTTTCCTTTTGTAGTACAAATGACAACAAACAACAATCATTTTTCTTTGCGATCGGTCCTTGAAAAGGACAAGCTAAATGGGACAAACTTCCACGACTGGTATAGGACATTGAGAATTGTTCTCACTCAAGAGCGAAAGCTCTATGTCTTGGATACTCCAATTCCAGAGGAACCTGCTCCTAATGCACCAAAGGCAGAAAGGGATGCTTACAGGAAGCATTCTGATGATGCCATTGATGCAAAGTGCTTGATGTTGTGCTCTATGAACCACGAGTTGCAGAGACAACATGAGAACATGGGTGTCATTGAGATGATTCAACATCTCAGGAACATGTATGAAGATCAAGCACAACAAGAGAGATACAATGTCTCAAGGGCATTGTTCAAGTGTGTCATGATAGAAGGAGATCCAGTTGGTCCTCACACACTCAAGATGATTGGGTATGTGGAGAACCTGACAAGACTGGGATTTCCACTGAGCCAAGAGTTGGCTACTGACGTGATAATACAATCGTTGCCAGAATCCTATAGTCAGTTTGTGATGAACTACAACATGAACAACTTTGATAGGCCACTGTCAGAGTTGTTGGGCATGTTGAGGACAGCCGAGACACAGATGAAGAAGGACAAGCCTAAGTCTGTGATGGTGATCACGAGCAAGAAAGGCAAGTCCAAGCGCAAGGGCAAGGGAAAAGCTAAGAAAGGTTCTGATGCTAGCCAGGAGCCCAAGTCATCTTCAGCTCTCAAGGCCAAGTGAGGCGTGACCAAGAAAGGCAATTGACACCATTGTCAAAAGCCAGGACATTGGAAAAGGAATTGTCCTCTCTATCTGGAAGAATAAAAGAAGAAGGATGCGACAAACGTCTCTACTTAAAGGTGTCATGAAAGTAAACTTGTAACACTTTTGAGGTATATGATACCAAGATGTAAAGTGTAAAGCACTCAATAATTGGGGCAAGTGTTGCCGCCATAGTAAGGAGTACTTTAGTTTATTTTCAGCCTAAAAGGCATGTAATACAGTTATGAACTGCTATTTCATATTTGTCAATAGATAGAAACACTTTATTTTTGCATATTGTATGGCAATGATGGCAATCAATAAAGAGATGTTTCAATTTCTAAAGATATGATCTTTGTGGCAATGCCTTATTTATCTTGTGGTATTTGATATGCATAAGATAAAATGATACCAAAAAGTTATAGATAACTCAAACAATCAAATTAGCATCAATCATGAGAAATTCATTTCTAGTTTCCATGTGATGGATAAGTCTAGACTCTTTTGGTTAGAGAACCAATAAGAGACATGAATATCTTGGACATGATTAATCAATCTTCACTAAAGGTAGTGGGAGAATGATTATCTTATTAGGTATGATACATGTGATGTATTTAAATACCTATTGGAACAAATGCTAATACTTCAAATGGTGTTTAGAGAAATACCAATATGAATATCTTGAAGTGTTCAAGATTATCATAGATGAAGTGCAAATTTGGTAAACTGTTAATTCTTGATGAGATCAATGAATGAAATACTTGGACCAAATGTTTGAGATCCTTATGAGTGATTATGATAGTGTATCATAGTGAACTCATGATTAAGGCATGGTGATGTCTAAATCCAGAAAGAATCATACTCTAAGGAGTTAGAGAATGATTATCAAATAACTAAATTCTTCTTAATCAAAGAATACCCCTCACTAATAAAAGAAATTAAGAATCACAAGGGTTGTGAATTATTATATCCTTACACCTCAATTATCTATGTGATGAGTTGTTCATGTGATGAGTCAACTATCTAGATGAATATGAGGAACCGAATTTTCAGTTATGGTTTATGACCATTTCATCCTAAATGACATCCATGTGAACCATAAGGTATGACCTTGATGGTAGCACCCATTGGATGTAATCCATAAGTGCAAATGAATCTTAAGTGTTAAGACACATGGATAACATTTTCAGAAGGATGATGCTTGTTGATTGCAACTTAATGACTAAGACATTTGGCATATAGATACTAAAACTGCATTCCTATGAGGAATAAAATAAGGATGTGTATATGACACAACCTATAAGGTTTATGAATCTACTAATGCCAATGAAGTCTATAAGTTACAATGGACTAATCAATGTGATTGATTGAGTACAAGCAACTCAGAATTGGATCTTTACTTTATAGTCAAAAGGTTTGATTGATATGTCAAAGATAAAGAAGGGATATGTGATTTAGTGGGAGCGTGTTCACATTCCACATGTTGATGTGAAATGGAAATGTTCTAGAATGGAAATCCAAAAGTGGAAATTATCTTAAAGGAAGATAGAGATGTTTCCTATGTAATAGGAATAGAGATCTATAGAGATAGTTCTCGAAAACCTCTTGACCTAAAAGGATAAAACATACATTGGAAATCTGTACTGAAGGGTTCAGTATGCACAGATTCAGTGGGAGAAAACTTGTCCATGTTATATGGAGTTAGTATCCCAAGGCCAAGTGTCCAATTCTTATGAAGAATGGGAACACTAAGAATAGATATGGATCTATCATGTATGTAATCATCCCATTATCTTGCATGGAAAGAACAAAATGCATTCATCATCTTGTATGTATGACATGGCAATATGATGTGCTCATCCTGATAACTCGTATGTGAGACATGACGAGTGGATGTCTGTCTACTTCCAGTAAGGGTTACTGGAATACCATGAGAACTTGATAAGTACTTGAGAAGTACTAGTTCTATGGAGATAAGGAAGAGTTCGATGTAAAGAGTTACATTGATGCGAACTTCCAAATAAGACAGAAAATTAATCACAATATATATATATATATATATGTGATATATAAAAGTGAAAGTTTGTTGATAATTGGAAGTTTTCCAATAAAACCATTTAAAAGGAAATGCCGAGTATCTATTTGTTGGAGAACAGCAGTGGATACTATATGGATCTGGAAGTTCATGAGATGAACTTATAGATATTCCGGTCATTGATGACAAGTATGGAATCCTTGATCATGCAATGTGGCTAAAGGTTAGCAAAGGAATACTGGATCACATATTACGTCAACTCCATCTCATACGTATGACGTACGACGAAGAGATGTGAGGCATGCAATTTATACTGACTTTGGCAAGGTGTTGCCATTACTCACTATGATCGCACTAGAGCAGAGTAACATGTGGGACATGTTTGAAGATCACTATGAATATGATTCAAGGGTGATTGGCTCGCAGTGTAAGTGGGAGTCTGTTGGTATGTATGCCCTGAGAGCCAATCATAGGATGATTGATTATGTATGCCCTGAGAGCCAATCATGGGATGATTGGTGGGATATATTAAGATTTATTTGATAAACATCAAAGGCAACCTTCCAAATCTTTCTGGTTCAGTCATATGAGATAGTGATAGAACATATTGAATGTCTAGAGATTGACAATACTCAATGACGTATGCTTTCCGGTTGAGGACCTGAACGATGAGATCATACAGATGCTAAGAGTTTGTACATTCTTGTTATGTCCCTAGTCAGATGTCATTGTGGAAGGTAGATAGACAGTAATGGCACACAAGACTAGATTGTGGTGTTGGTTGATGATAGAATCTCATTAGTCATGATATAGAGATATCAAACCAAACACCTAGGTACTTGTTAGAGAACAAGTGTACCAGATAGACCCACCGTGAGTCTAACACATGGAACCATGATATGGTATTCACAGTCAGTACTCACAGTGATGGTGGTGAGTGTGATTCTTTGACCTGAAATCACTACACTCAACACATGTCGTTGGGCACACTTTGACATCATCAAACGCAATCCTGAAACATGGATTGTTATAAAGGTGATGATTGGGTGGCTTTGGCACATGGGATTTGTCTCTCCTGAGGGAGTTTGATATCCATCGCCACTTGATGAGTAGGATTGAGAAAGGTGTGCACGCATGTGTGAATCAGTATGTGATATTGATGTCATACATATATCTTCCAATCTACTATGAGATCAAGAAAGTGAATGAACATTGACAGGATGACTGTTCCATGCCTCGAGTTCATTTGGGATATCAATGACAAAGGAATTATACATTCACTATAACACCATTCATAGATTGTAGGATTGAAAGTTGTTCTCCAACTTTCTATTTCACTTGGGTAGCACTAATGTGTGACTAGGCACCACTCTTTGCTTATGAAGTCATAAGTGTTATGGACTTTCACTGCCAACGTGAAATGGACCTGCTGGGTCACACACATAGGATTTAACCTGGAAGAGGAGTTTTGTCCACAAACAATGTTTAGATTGATTACTAAAGGAGTTTAGTAGTTCAATTAAACACTAAATTAATTGATAGCTCAATGTCATAATGTTCAAGGTGTTGGACACATTGATTGGAGTATTAGATTGATTGAAACTGAAATTGACTGATTCTGCACAATATACACTCCCAATCGATCGGCTCATGTGATGAACCGATCGGCTCAGCTTGGTGAACCAATCGACTCAGGTGGTGAGTCGATCGACTCATGGACAGGGTGAAACGATTACTTCAAGTGTTGAAACGATCGATTCAACTGATGCAACTGAGCAAGTTGGGAAAGTAGGATTGGTGAGAAATTTCTTTTCGTTTCACTTGCCCAATTTGATTGGAACAAGGATTGGTATTTGATACCAATTAGAAAACAAAAGAAGAAAAGTCAATCGGGAACTGACCAGGACCACGAACCGACCGGTTCAGAAGTGAACTGACCATTTCATGGGTCCCAACCGATTGGTTGAGGTGTCAACCAACCGGCTCAGGTCCTCAACTGACCGTTTCAGAAATGAAATGATCAGTTCAGGTTGCGCAGTTGGTTGTTTTTGTGGAAAATCTTGAACCCTTCTACTCCTGCTTTAGTCCTGCATTGCCTGGGATAGAGAACCCTGTCCCATGACCCTCCTATATATATAGGGGTATTGGGGGCTTCTCAAAGAACAACTCAGTGCAACCAGTGCTATGTAGAGTTATCGTTCTCTCTGGTTTTGGTAACCGAGAGAGCCCGAGCAAGTGCTACCCGATAAGGGAGGCACAACAAGGGAAAGACAACTGCAGAAAGCGACTGGTGGCAGGAGAGTGTGTTAGTGACTAGTACGCTGATAGGAGGGTGTGACTCCTTCCAATTCCTTGTGAGACAAGGAGATTGGAGTACCAGGTGGTCCATGTGGACTACTTCAGAGGCGGGAGATTTCTGTCATTTAGAGGATAGCTGTCAATCCCGACAGTCTCGGTGAGACCAGGAGTTGTCAGTCCCGGTGCGACCAGGAGCTGCACAGACACCGTCCAAGACCGGAGGTGAAGACCGTGCAAGCCACGAGGTATTGTCACCGAGCAAGCCTTGGGACAAGGTATGATTCCACAAACCATCCTTTCCTATTGTATAGACGTTGACACATTTCCTTGTTCTGGGTTTGGGGAGGAATTTTTTTTTGTTTCCGCTGCCTTCTCTACCTCCCCTAAAACCCAACAGGCACAACCAAACAAAAGAGAACAAGTTAGAAAACCAATATGCACAAAGAATACAAAGAATAGAGAATAAATAACAGCAATGATGAGGGCAGTAGAAAAAGTCAAAGCAAAACTAAGTAGCTAGGCTGAGCGCCTTTCTCCCCAACAAAAGTGCCAGAAAGCTTGGTGCGTTTCTGCCAATAGTGTTACACACTACTCAATTGGAGTTTGAATAGATGCAACCACGCAAACAGAAACACAGGGTGGATTAAACTTTCGAATTTATAAAGGATCTAAACTTAACACACTCACATAAACTAAAACACTACACCCACAAGCGCACATGTTCGTGTCGTAGTATAGGAGGGCGACAAGTATAGGGTGGATCCACAAGGAGAAAAGGGGGCACTAGAGCTAGATTAGTTTTTAGGGCTAGGTTCCTACTGTGGAGTCTATGGTTAAGGGTTTGTAGGTTGTTTTGATTGTTAAACTAAGGGTGAACAAGCAAGCAATTGAGGAAAGACAAGAAAGAGTCAACACCTAAGTTAACCCTAGATAGTTAATTTTATTGAACAAGAAGAAACAAGGGAAGGAAAGTGAAGAACAATCTACACTAAAGCAAGCAAGGAAAGATATATACTACACTAAGCTAGCAAGCAAGGCAAAAGAGCAATTAAAGACCTAAACTAGCAAGAACAAAGCAAGAACAAGGCAAGAAGCTAACTAAGCAAGCAAAGAACTAACTGAGCTAACACTAGCTAAGCACGATGGCAATTAGGGTTTTAAAGCAATTAAGGGAAATGTGGGCTGTTTAGGGGATGCACTTATCAATTAGGTTGGGTGGTGACATGTGAACATTATCAATTAGGTTGGGTGGTGACATGTGAACATTATGATTCCATTTAGGATATCAAACCAAACAACAAGCTAGAGTCTAATGAATTATCCTAAACTAATAACTGTCCATGTATATGCTAGGTTGTGTATAGGGGAACTAGTCCCTAACACTCCCTACTACCCTTGAGAGGCTCAATTGAGTTAGGGTTTAGGTGTAATTCAATAAAGGTCTAAACAAGCCTAGGTTTCTAGATTAGATGACCTTATGATGATTAGGGGTTGAGGTTAGTAATAGGAGTGGAAGCGAGAATTTAGGCCTCCCATCACCCACATTATAGCCTTGAAAAAGCTCCATGCTAAGCACACCAAATTCATTTAAACTAGCTACTTCGATCTCTCAACTAGGGTACGGAGAATTGATTAGAATGTAGGAAGATGGCTGGCTAGCTAGGGATCCAAGAATTGGACCTAGGAGCAAGTCCCAAAATTCACACATAAGCAATTTCCTTAAATTCCTAGGTGATTTCAAGCACAAACCAACAAGTAAATCATGAAGAGTGAGATAGAAATAGAACATAATCATTAGCAAATGAAATTATAATGTTTACATATCATTTTCCCCCAACATGGTATCAAAGTAACATTTTTCACCCCAAACAACCCACCCAAGGGGCCTAGCTACTCATATCAATGCAAAATACAAAAAGAAAGGAGAAAGAGGTAGAAGAAGCCATGGATCTCAGTGCAGATGAAGAATTTCTCCACTTCAGCTGCTATAGGACATCCTCCTCTCTCCTACAAGGTTCAATGGCATGGGATGTTGGTGGAATAGGGGCAAAACACTAGGAAACTAGGATTTTGATGGTGGAAAAGGTGAAATGGAGTGGAATGGAGGTGAAAATGGAGTGGAATGGGTGGAATGCGAAAATGGGGAGCTAAGAGGTGGTAGAAGGTATCTAAACATGGCCTCCAATCACCACCTAGGTATATATAGGTTTGGGGGAAGCAATAAGTCAAGTAGGGGCAATATGGGTAAAGCAGTGTAAAAATAGACTAGGGTTGAAGCTAACCATAGAAGTGGTGAGTCACCATGGTTGTGGTGGTTGTAGGGGAACATGGCCATGATGTATGGAAATGGGTGAGGTGAAAAATGGCTAAAGATCACAGGGAATTGGTCAAATTTGTACATGAAATGCCACGACCATGGTGATCACCATGGATATGCAGTAGCTTGGTTACCACGACGGTGGTGGTTCACCACGAGGGTGGTGGAAAGTAGCTTCCAACTTTCACTTTATTGTGACATGGGGAATGTGTGCCACGACCATGTCCATGTTGGAGCATCTTCCTTACACTTTTACCTTTAGCTTGCTCATCTTTGATGCTCCTTGATTTGGGTTGACTCTTGACCACTTGGGGTGGGTTGGGGAAGCTCTTAGACTCTCTTTAGGATCCTACAAGGTTGAAGAAACCCTTAGATTCTCCTCCTTCTCTCCCTTCCATCATGTAGTGTCCAAAGTACCTATAAAACATGCAAAAAGCCTCCATAAGTGAATTTGATAGAAATATGCATATTGAGGGAAATAACATGTAGTGTAACATGCATAGATGTGATTAAAGTGCAATAAGGTGCAAGGTGAAGCCCTAAAATAGGGTTGAATCATCAGTCTACTGTCTAGAGAGGTCAAGCTCTAGGATTTATAAGATTTCTACTCCTTATATTCACTTATAAGAGTTACAAGATACGACATTCCTTTTTTGAGACACAGATACCCAGTTTCCCTTTAAGGTCAAGGTAGCCAACAACTTTACAGTCAAGGTCTTACCTATCCAAGAGCTAGTCTTCTACCTCACCAAGGTCTCACCCACTCTTGCAATCAGTTGGATGCCTTCACCAAGATCCTCCCCTTCATGCAACGAGTCTTCGATCTTGGGGCTTTACCCACTTAGATCCTTGGATCTTCTGCCTTGATCTTCTCCTTCACTCAGAGTAGCTTTGAGAACCTTCTTATCTAGCTGAAGAAGCTTGCTCCTTCTCCATCTCTTGGAGAAGCTTTCACCAATCAAGATCTTTGAAGAAAGGGATGGGAAAGAATAAGATTGAGAGCTTTACAATCATACAAATAGGTAGCTCTCTTCAATAACTTTCTATCTCACTCATAATAATAAATTGAGGTGTAAATAAGAGAGAGAAAGTGGCTCAAGTGGACTAATAGAACTCAACTACATCAAGGACCTTGAATAGCATGAATGAGCAACCTTGGAATGAACCCCAAGAGATCCTATTTATAGATGGGGGTGTCCACTACAGTGTGGGAACACTTGTGAATGTTTTCTATCCGTTTGGAGGGGTGCAAAAAATATAATTTCGAGATTTGTAATTATCCAACAGTTAGAATCACTTTTTTTGTGTCTTTTCCATACAATGCAATTGGTCGAATTTCAAAAAAGATAAATCGACCGATCCCACTATGCGACAAGACCAATTTAAATCATTAATCAAGTTTGTCCTGGTGGCAACTCGACCGGTCCACTTAAATCAGCCTTGGGCAGAGGGACTGTTGGTCGAGTTTTGTGGATAGACAACTCGATCGATGGACATAATTTGAAAATCCATCAAGGATCGATCGATATTGTAACTCGACCGATTAAGTAGCTGTGATGAATTTTTCTAAAATGATTTTTGAGTGATCAAACGTAGAATTAAGTGTCCTTAATTTGTTTTCATCTTAGTTACAAGTCATATCATCAATACAAATGATTAAAAAAATGATCTTAGATGATTTGGAGTGTTTTCCCAAATTGCACATTTGCATTGCTTTGACTTGAACTAGAGCAAGCTAGGGCTTGAGAGATTTGATCATTTTCATGTACATAATGCCTGAAATAAATCTTAAACAAACATATTAGATACATATGAACGGAATGGTTAAGTTATCAAAATATGGACAATGTTCAACACTTAGGTTAACATTCTCCCCCTTTTTGACAATGAGAAACCATTACTCAACATATTGAAAAGGATATGAAATTTAAACTTGACCTTTGAGATAGGATGTGAAAGTCAAAACCTTTACCTTGTGAATTGCAAGGGGATACATGATTTGACAATTGTAAATTGCTCCCCCTCAATTCATGCTTACCTAAACTTGCATGGTTAGTCTATCAACAAATAACCATAGCACATATACATATTATATGGTCCTCTAACAAGTCACATGATAAATAGTTAATTGATAAGAAAAGAACCCTATAAGCGGTTAAAGTAATATGGTTGAGAGAACTTATCCCTCTTAGTCATCTCAAAAAGGGAGGGAGGTATAAGAGCTAAAAACATGTGTTCTCCACAAACACAAGCTAAAGCAATGAACCATGTATAGTAGACATCAAACAAAGATGAGGTAAAGAGAAACAAGCAATCCAATGTCATAATTAAAATATGGAATAACATACCACAAACTCATAAGATATAGTGTCAACCAAAGAGTTAGGGTACATATGATTAAGATTACAACACTAGAACATGTCCTCACTACAAGAGCCACAAACAACAATAAAATGCGGGATGATAAAATAGTACATCTCATATACAGTTCCCAAATGTCTTAATAATAAGAGTCTAAAAAGAAATGTATGATCAACATCAAAAGACTAAGGAAATAATACATCTAAGCTACATATAATATATATATGTCAACAGTGTCATCATTTGCATCATCATCATCATCATTAACCTCAGGCTCGTAGTCCTCATCTCCATCTGAAGGTGTAGTAGAGACAACAACATCAACTTCATCACCAGAGGCACCAACAAAGCCGTCATCATAACCAGCATTAGGTCCATCATCCTCAGTGCCCTCCTCATCATTAGTAGCTTCCTCATGAGCATGGTCATGCATCTCCTCATCGACAGAAGGATTGAAACTGTGATCGGGCCATAGGGTATTCTTCTCATCCCAAGACATGCCAAGATCATGTAACTCCTATGCCTTAGGGAAGGTGGGAGCAGAGGTGCTAAGGTTGGCAAGAAGGGTAGTAGGAAATGCCAGTGGAGGAAGTTCTCCAGGGGTAGGGGCAGGTCCACCATCAGTAGCAAAAGAGGCAACAAAAGCAACAGGTGGTGGGGTCGGGTAGAAGTGACTGTATGCATAGGAAGCATAGTCACTGCCTGGGTATGGCTGGTAGGCAGGGTAGGGATGGGTGCATGACAAGTTCATGGTAGACATGATCTAGCACAAGTCCTGGTGTAGGTGATCTTGAACGTGAGGGTTGCATTCCTACTGATGCATCATATGTCCCATAAGGGTTTCATTTTACACATTGAAGGAGGCACGGTCAGGCGAGGTGGTGGTGGAGGTGCCTGGGTGGAGGTAGAGGCTCCAGGTGTGGTAGAAGAGGTAGGTAGGAAGGTCTTATTCATCGTGGTTTCACTAATGCAAACACCTTTCCAACTAGCTTTGTAATTGAGATCATGGAAAAGAGGTTTCTGGGTAGAAAAAACAAACAAGCCACATATCAAGTCAGGGTAGGGTGGTGGGTAGTACATGTGTTCTTCCCGGAGTCAAAACATTTCATGTGGTGTAGAATATATCAGGACCACTTAAATCGAACATTCTTCAAGAGACAGTACATGATCACAACAATGTTTTCTACAATTTCTATTTGATTCTTCTTGGGGTGGACATTGCAGTTAACAACTAATGCGAACACCATGTTCTTGAGAGCGAGGGAAGGGGATGGCAAGATGGATTCTTTTTATAGGGTACCTAAGGAATCTTCAAGAACTTGTGGATATCAGGAAGAGTGAGATTGAAGTTCTTGTAGAAAGACTTAGGGTCAAGTAGGTCAAAATAGTCAGGATAATCCTTCCTCCATGTATAAGTAACCTCTATTCCATTGAAAAAGATGTTCAAGGAATTTTCAAAGATTGTGAATTTGATTCAGGCTAATCATGGAAGTGAGGATGACCTGGCCACTAAAGTGTTATAGTTCCATGAAAGGTTTGCATAAAATCCATGGACTGCCTTGGTGCTTGTAATGGAATTATGAAAGCACAGACATTCTATGCACAGAGCACCTAGGTGATGGGTATTGAAAAGATCGGCAATCTCAGAGATAACCTCCTTCTTTTTTAGAGGAGTCATAAAAAGAGCTCTAAATGGGAAGGGGCTCCTAGGAAGGAGCTCCTTGTAATGATTTGGAGATTTGGAGGAGACAAATGAGGTGCTGTCAAAGGATATTAAGTGAGGGTTGGATGAGGACGAAGGTACACCACATGGGGTAGCTCTCTGTCTTCGGTTAGATATCATGTGAATGGATTTGAGAAGCAACAACAACCAAAGAAGGAAGAGAACTGCACAAACATGTTGTCTAACCACCTAGGAGGGTGTGGGAAGAGACAAGAGAGGCTAAGCTAGATAAGAGAAAGGATGGTCGCACCTAGGGTTTGAGGTCAAGAGGGACTGGAGCTAGGAATCAATTGACTTTTCTCTAGTTTAGAGGGATAAATTTCGACCGAAATCTATTTTAAGTTTGGTCCAGCCCGACCATCGGTCGAGTTTGAGTCTGGGAAACTCGACCGATAAATAAAAAAACCTTTGACCTCGTCCTGGAATCGGTCGAGTTGGCAACTTGACCGACATGTAGCCTGTCCAAAACTTAGAAACTTAATTTCCAGCCTACATGGTGCTAATTAATTTTATTTCTTTATCCAATTATTCATTTTAAGAAATATTAAGGCACATTTCACTCATCATAGGGTACTATTTTGCGATAAAACAAGCATTTGTGAAAAATACCCAAAACGAGCAAAACAAGGCAAGAAATAAGGTAACTATAACACATATCAAGAAAGAGATTATCAATTTAAGCAAGAAACATATAGGTAAGAGAACAACTAGCTATAAGGCATGACATTATCATAAAGAGTAGTTATAAGCAATTTTGATCTAATAAAAGCAAAATGCTCTCTAGCTAGAGGTCTAGTGAAAATGTTCGCTAATTGATTCTCTGTATCCACATGTGTGATATAAATCTCTTTCTTGGCAAGGTGGTCAAGAAGAAAATGATGACATACCTCTATATGTTTAGCTCTACTATGCAATATAGGATTGTAAGACAAATTAATTGCACTAGTATTATCACAATAGATAGAAGAAGCATCTAAATAATTGTTAAAGTCTTGGAGCATTTACTTCATCCATAGGACTTGGGTACAACAACTCCCTAGTACAATGTATTCAGCCTCAATAGTTGAAAGAGCCACAATGCTTTATTTCTTAGAGAACCAAGAAACTAGGCATGGTCCTAGGAAGAAGCAAGTGCCACTTGTGCACTTTCTATCAATCAAGCATCCTGCGTAATCCACATCACTATAAACAGTAAGAGTAGAGTCCCTTAACTTAGGATACCATAGTCCAAAATTTGGGGTTTTGGCTAGATAGCTTAGAATCCTCTTAATCGCTATAAGATGTGATTTCCTAGGACTTGATTGAAAGAAAGCAAACAATCCAACACTAAATATTATATCAGGTCTAGAGGTAGTTAAGTAAAATAAACTTCCAATAATACCTATATAGATCTTCTCATATACTCTTTCACCATCTTCATCTCTATCAATATTGGCGGTGTTTGACATGGGGGTGTCCATTGACTTGGTGTTCTCCATCCCAAAGTGCTTAAGTAGCTCACTTGTATACTTTCCTTGGTTGATGAAGTTCCCATTCTTTATTTTCTTGATTTGAAATCCAAGGAAGAATGTAAGCTCCCCCATCATGTTCATCTCAAACTCACTTTGCATAAGATCACTAAACTCCTTGCAAAGATCAATATCAGTTCTGCCAAATAATAATATCATCAACATAAATTTGAATGATAAGAAAATTGTTATAAGTGTGCTTTAGATAAAAGGTAGAATATACTTTTCCCATGATATATCCATTATCTAACAAAAAATTCTTTAGTTTCTCTTACCAAGCTCGAGGTGCTTGTTTGAGACCATAGAGAGCTTTTTGCAACAAATAAACATGGTTCGGTAAGTTATCATGTTCAAAGTCTGGGGGTTGTGCAACATACACTTCCTCCTCAATTGTACCATTCAAAAATGCACTTAACATCCATTTCATGAAGTAGAAAATTCTTGTGACTAGAAAAAGCAAGCAATATTCTATTTGAGTCAATTCTAGCTATAGGTGCATATGTTTCATCAAAATTTATACCTTCTTATTGATTATAGCCTTGAGAAACCAACCTTGCTTTGTTCCTTACCACTTTGTTGCTTTCATCCAACTTATTGTGGTAGAACCATTTGGTGCCAATTATCTTTCTGTCACTTGGTCTTGGCACAAGAGTCCACACTCAATTCTTCTCGAAGTGCTCCAACTCTTCTTACATGGAGAGGATCCACTCATCATCTTTAAGAGCTTCTTTGACATCTTGGCTCCAACTCAAAGATGAAGGTGCTATATACTTGTTCTTTGTTGTAAGAAGCCTGCATCTTCACCCTTTCAAAAGGATTGCCTATGATGAGCTCTTTAGGATGATGTTTTGCAAAGCGAGGAGTTGGATCGTTCTTTTCTTCATTCTTTTCTTCTTCATCAACTAGCACCTCCTTTTCTTTTTCACCAATATTGAGCTCTCTCAAATGAGGGATAACATGATCGACAATGTTATCATCAACATTCTTGGAAATAGAGGGGTTAGTCTCATCAAATCTAACATTGATAGATTCTTCTACTTTACACAATTCAATGTTATATACTCTATAAGCCTTGTTGGTAGTGCTATAGCCAAGAAAGAAAGCCTTACAAGATTTAGGATCAAACTTGTATAGGAAATCCTTGGTGTTCGAACCAAAACAAGGACAACCAAAAACACGAAATAAGTCAATGGAAGGCATTCTACCATGCCATAGCTCATAGGGGGTTTTCTTCAAAGAAGGATGAGTAAAAACCCGACTTTGCTGAAAACATGAAGTATGAACGGCTTCGACCCAGAACTTCTTTGGAGTATCATACTTTAGAAGCATGGTCCTAGGCATTTCCTATAGTGATATATTCTTTCTCTCTAAAGCACCATTTTGTTGAGGCGTTCGAGGTGAAGAAAAGTTATGTGCATGCTCAGATTCCTCACAAAATCATTCGAATAAATCATTTTCAAACTCTCCCCCATGATCATTGTAGAAAGAAACAATCCAAAAAGAAACTTCATTTTCAACTCATTTGCAAAAATCGAGAAAACAATGAGAGTATCGCTTTTTAGAACAAGAAAGAAGGTACACACATATCTAGAAAAATCATCGACAATTATAAGACAATACTTGCTACCATGAAGCGATTGCATACACATTGGGCCAAAAAACCAGTGTGAAGAATCTCAAGAATTCTTTTCGTACTAAGGACTCCTTTGGATTTGAAGGAGGACTTGGTTTGCTTTCCTTGGTTTGAAGAATCTCAATTATTTGAAGGTTGGAATTTCTCATCCTTTTCATAATTCAATTTGGGAAGTCCCTTGACCAAATACTTTTTTCTCAACTTCTTCATTTGATGCATATTCACATGGCCAGGCCTACAGTCCCATAAAGAAATATCATTTGAATTGGCAACAAGACATCTACCAACAATAGGCTTAATATAGTCAATCACAATAATGTAAAGATTACCATTACTAATTCCCTTATATATGACATTGTAGGAGAGGGAATCTAGAAGCAAGCATTCTAAAGAAGTAAATAGGACAAGATAACCATTATCACAAAGTTGACTAACACTTATCAAATTGTGATGTAGTCCATCCACAAGAAGTACATTCTTGATGCATAGTGAATCACCACATCACCCTCACCTATTACCTTACCATTGTTGTTGCCCCCAAAATTCACCGATCCTCCTTTCTTCTTGATGAATAGATTGAAATGGCTAATTTCACCAGTCATGTGTTTTGAACAACCACTATCAACAATCAATTTTCCTTTTACCTAGAATAAAAGAAGATAATAGGTGCCCAATTCAAACTTTTGGATCTAGGGTTAGTTTGGGGACCCACTTCATCTTTTGTTTGGTCCCCTTCTCCATGTAAGGGAAATAATAATGGTCATAAATCTTACAATGAACACAAACCATAGTGTTCTTAGAGTCAGAAGACTCTCCATGGAAGATTAGAGGTTCCTTGCTCTTCTTCTTACCTTTGCCTTTACCTTTGCCTTTTGGATTCCCCTCATATCCTAAACCAATCATACCACTATGTTTGGTGGAGTGATCCAAGACTTCATTGAGTGACTTATTCTCTTTGAGGAAAGTTTGCAAAATAGCTCTCAATTTGTGATTATCATTGGTTAGAGTGACAACAGTGGAAGACAAATGAGCAATATCATCATTAGCATGCAGTAGGTCGGCCTCAAGACTGAGGGCTTTAGTCAAATATGAATATTTTTCTAGAGTAATAGAAGCAACAACCTTTCTAGGAAAAATAGGCCTAGAAGATAAATCATTTATTTGAGCAAGAAACCTAGCATTTTTAGTACTAAGCAGCTTAAGCTCATTAAGATAAGCATTCTTCTCATCCCTACGAGCATCACAAACAAGCTTAAGTTCAACATTTTCAGTTTCAAGCAAAGCAAGCTTATCTACTAGGGTTTGGTTTTCTTCCTTAAGACTAGTGATGTTCTTAAGGTAGACGCCATTCTCAACTTTAGATCCATTGTATTGGAGCTCAAGATCAAGAAACTTCCCTTGCAAGGAATCAATGCTCTCAAGATGCACTTTCTCATTTTAATCAAGGAGGTCAATTTTAGCATAGAGATCATCAATAATCTTACTCAACCTCTTCTTCTTATATTTACATTTGAAATAAGAAGAATGGGTAGCATTAAGCATGTCAATAAGAGTTCCTTTGGATAACTCATGTAACCTTACCTCACTTACCTCACCAATGTCTTCACTTGTGGAGGCCATGAGTGCAAGATGTAATTCTCCTTGATCGGAGCTTGAGATACTAGATGACTCCTCCCAAGCTTCATGTGTTGCATCCTTGCTTCTTTTCTCCTTATTATCCTTCCTTTTGTACTTGCCTTCCTTCTTATAATCATCCTTCTTCTTGTGGTTGTTCTTGTGGTGGCTCTTCTTGGCCTTTGGGCATTAATTCTTGTAGTGCCCCTTTTGTCCACATTCATATCACCTAGGAGTTGACGATGAGGAAGAATTTCCCTTGAAGGGTTTACCCTTGGAGTAGTTTGCTTCATGATTACTAGGGCCATCATATTCATTTGAGGAGGGAGGAGAGGACTGACAAGAAAGTTGTTGTTGAAGAATTGTTACCTCCACTTGAGCTTTGAAGACATTGTCTTTTATCTTCTTTGATTCCTTCTCCTCTTGCTTGTCATCTTCTTCTTGCTTGTCAAGCCTTGGATCATGAGCTTGAATATTGCCAATGATCTCCTCGATGGGTAAGTCTCCAAGATTTCTAACTTTTTCAATTGAAGTCACATTGAGTTCCCATCTCTTGGTAAGAGACCTAAGTATCTTTGAGTTGATTGCTACTCTATCCAAGAAATGTCCCAAAGATGTAAGTCTATTGATGATGGTGTTGAGACTTGAGTACATGTGCACCACTCTTTCCTTCTTACCCATATTGAAGTTCTCAAGTAGTCCATTGAGCATGTAGATCTTAGACTCCTTGACTTGCTGCGTGCCTTCATATGTGATGCACAACTTGTTCCACTCATGGGTTGTGTCCCAAGATGAGATCCGGATGAACTTGAAAGGAGTGAGGGAAACATAGATGATGCTAATTGCCTTGTAATTGAGTTGTGCTTTCTTGACTGTAGCTTCATCCCAAGTAGCTACATTACCAATTGGCTCCTTATATGGGATGATCACCACCTTCTACATGTCATAGTTGGTTCCTTAGAGGAAGAACTGCATCCTCCATTTCTAATAGAGGAAGTTGGTGCCGTCAAAGATCGGTGGCCTCATACAGAAGCTTCCCTCTAGGTTGAGAGACTCAAGTAAGTCACCCATCTTCTCATCTCATGGGAGATGTGTGTGAGAAGACTGTGGCTTTGACACCACTTGTTGGATCGAAGGGCTCTAGACGAGGGTGAATAGAGCTTCAAAACATGTGCAAAACTAGTTAGATCTTCAATTTACTTAAACTAGGCATAATTCAAATAGTCAATTTGATGGCAATCTAAACATGCATAGCAAGGATGAGAGAAATTGAAAGCAACCAATTAGACAAGATGTTTTATAGTGGTTCTACTCTCCAAACTAGGAGAGAGTCAATCCACTACCTAGAGAGGTTAAGCTCAAGGATTTCGAAGATGACTACTCCTTATATTCACTTATAAGAGTTACCACATATGACCTTCCTTTTCCAAGACATTGATACCTAGCTTCCCTTTAAGGCCAAGGGATCCAACAACCTCACAATCAAGGTCTTATCTATCTAAGAGCTAGTCTTCTACCTCACCAAGGTCTAACCCACTCTTGAAATTACCTAGATGCCTTCACTAAGGTCCTTCCCTTCATGCAACAAGTATTCAGCCTTGAGGCTTTACCCACTTAGCTCCTTGGATCTATTGCCTTGATCTTCTCCTTCACTCAGAGTAGCCTTGAGCACCTTCTTCTCCAACTGAAGAAGCCTACTCCTTCTCCTTCTCTTGGAGAAGCTTTCACCAATTAAGATCTTTGAAGAAAGGGATGGGAAAGAAGAAGCTTGAGAGCTTTACAATCATACAAATGGGTAGCTCTCTTAACACATGACCTATCTATGATAACCCGTTACACTAAATGAGATTACTCAAAACATAAAACCCATCAATCAATAATTAATCACATACCCAAAAATATGGGTAAATTAAAACCGATTTCAACATCACCACCCACTCAAAAACATTTGCATAAGATCCCAACATCTTTCTTGTATCCATACTATGCCAAGAATTTGATACAAATTGTTCTATCTCCTTAGCCACAACATATATACACAGGAGAACAATATTTGTATATGCCACACAAGCAAGCATTAATATGCTAACAAAAATTTGATTCATTTGAAACACCATATACAAACTTTTCCTACCCGGACCTGAGAGTACATGGTTGACTCTAGGACACACTAGACATCTAATCAACTTTATCAAAGATTCATTACTAGAGCTCCTCTTTGCTGCCACATGTTTGTTTTTGTCACTTCCGATTACCTAAAAAAATGTGTGGCAAACCACAAGGGTGAGACCCATGTCCCATCAAGAGATATAACCTCCAGCAATGTTTATTGATTACATAATTTTAAAGTAATTAAACATTTAAGCAAATTAATTAGATACAAAAAATAAGCTCAGTAGCACAGATGATTAACAAAATGCACAAGGGAGTAGATAATAACTATCATCATTAGCCAGGCTATCATTCTTTACCTTGTTGATAATATAAGCAATTCAGTAGCATATGCATGTCTAGCATGATGAGCAAGTCTAGTAACATAGAATCTCTATCATTATGAATAAGTCTAGCCACATAAGCATAGCTAACAACATTAGCATGTCTAATAGATTGAACATATCAACATCATAAAAAGAGCTAACAACATAAGCACAATTATCTGGATAAGCATGATTAGCAGTATATGCATCTCTAGTTACAAAGGCAAGGCTAGCGTGCTAAACATAACTAACAACATGAGATAGCTAACATCATGATTATAATCAGCACTAGCAGTATAGTTATCAACATAATCATGGCTATTATATGTATGCATCTACAATCTTAAGCATAACCACAACATAAGTATATCTACTATCTCTTAATTTCACTAAGAATCATCTTTATGTAAAGAGAACAAATGGGTTATCATCCAAAGTGAAGCGTCATGTATAAACCTAAACAAATATGCTATACAAATGTATTACATCTTTTATTATGCCCTGAGGAAATTGAGGATACCACTCAAAATCCAACTGACCACTACTAAGTCAAAATCAGTGCCATATAAGATCTAGGAAGAGCCAGACTCCTAAGATCTTCTCCGCCCTCGGTCAGTACGGGTCCGCCACAACGACACATAAGGTCAAGCTGCTAACAACCTAGTTCGTCCTTGGTACATGTCACGACACTGGTGAAAAGAGGTAGGTACACATACCCTACCATACGAGGTACAACCGCAGTTGTCCTCCAATATCATCACATATATAATCACTGAGACATGACCGTAACCGTTCTCAATTACATCATATGTGTGAGGCATGACCATAGCCAACCTCCACAATTTGCATTGTGGATGACAAGGATATATCCTCAACTTGCCATCCCACTTACTCAATAATATGCACTCCGAGTTTCCCTTAGGAATATTCATTTCACCATCTGGCAAATTCTGACACTCAGATGGATCTATGGCATAGGTCACTACATGATTAGAGTTTCACTTGATTAGTTATGCCAGTTGGGTGAATTAAGGCTGCATCAAACAAGTGGACATACAAACCCTAATTCACTTCTAGAAAGCATATAAATATCACAACTTTGAAAAGATATAAAACATGTGAAACATAATTTCTCATATCATCATCACATGGTACTATTCACTTGCCATTCATGAGACCAAACTAGTCATCATTGTTGGATCCTAGATGGGTGATTAGATGCTCTAGAGGGGGGGTGAATAGAGCTGAATGCACTTAAACAAAATTCATTAGACCTTCAAGATATATCACAAGATAAGGTTGCTAAATAGGAAATTTGTGTGCAACTAAAACATACATAGCAAGGGAGAGAGAGATTGAACATGCACCAATTAGAAAAGCTATTTAGAGTGGTTCCACACTTCAAACTAGAAGTGTGTCAGTCCACTTGCCTAGAGAGGTCAACCTCTAGGACTTCCAAACTATTGCATTATTATATTCACTTATAAGGCATACAATGCATGACCAAACAAAAGACTTACCTATCCAAGACAAAGAGTCTTCAACCTTACCAAGGACTTACCCACTTTGCAAGAGTCTTCCGCCTTTCTTCCAAGGACTTACCTACTCTTGCCCAAGTCTTCAGCCTTGCAGGAATTACCCACTCTTCTTGGATCTTCAACTTTTGACTTCACCTTCACTCGGAGAAGCTTCTTTCACCAAGGTCTTACCCACTTGAGCTTGAGTCTTCTGCCTTCTCCAAGGGCTTACCCACTCTAGCTCCAAGTCTTCAGCCTTGATCTTCACCAAGGGACTCCTTCCCTTGTTCTTCTTCACCTCTCTTGGACAAGAGAGAGAACCTTCATCTTCATGATTGCAAATGAGAGATGGGGAGGTGGTGGAAGTGAGAGCCTCACAAGATATACAAGTAGAACTAGCTCTCTTCCAAATCTCCTACTCACTCTAATGGATGTAGCAAGCGATTAAGCTTAGAGAGAGAGGAGGCTATAGAAAGCACTCAACTATAGAATAGGAACCTCATAAAGAGTTTGCAATGAATGCTCAACCTTGGAATGAAGCCCAAGGGGTCCTATTTATAGCTGGGGATGCCTCTTAGCCTTTGGGAACACTTATGAACGAAAACTAGCCATTTTGTGGCTTGCAACAGATCTATTTTCACTTGTTGCAACTCCACAACGGCTAGAAACACTTTTCTGCACTTTTCCGTACAGTGCAATCGATCGAGTTCTGATGGGTGTAACTCGACCAATCAAGTAGGAGGCAAACCGATGTTCAAAGGATCGGTCGAGTTTGTCCTGAGGAAACTCGACCGACCATTTCAACTGGAAATGGCCTACTACCCAATCGGTCGAGTTTTGTGAGTGCACAACTCGACAGATGCAATCTTCAGAAAATCGACCAAGGTGGATCGGTCGAGTTTCAGGCTGGGGAAACTTGACGGACCAAGTGCCTGTAATTGATTTTCAAAGATGCATCTAAAGTGCTCTAATATTCGATCTAAGTGCTTCTGATATTTTTCTAAGCTTAATTACAAGTCATACAATCGTTACAAGTGATTTACAACATGATTCTAATGGATATACATCATATTACAAAAACATCCACTTGTATTGACTTTGACTTGTCTTTTCTCCAATTTGATATGCAAAAGTTAGGGCATTTGGAGTGTGTCTATACCTAATCTGAAATCACTCAAGTAGATACATTAGACAACAATATGTGGAATGGTTAGTCATCATCAAAACATGGGTTTAGTCAATTTAGACGTGAGTCAACATTGACCTAATTGACCTTGAGTCAACAATCTCCCCCTTTTTGAAGATGACCAACCATTCCATAAATGTATTGAAAGCTTTTAAGTAGAATCATACCTTCGAAGAAACCTAGGGGTTTCAATGGAATTGAGTTCATATGCTCCCCCTCAATTGATGTGCATGGAGTTTTCATACTCCCCCTCAATTGATGTTATTTCTCCTGCATGGTTAGCTTTCATAACATTTATAGAATACTATGTCTTCTACTCATATATGTTCTACACATATATGTCTTCTCCCATTTACCTTCTCCCCCTTACATGGACATACTTCCCTTCTTCATGTAAGACATGCCTTCTTCCTCTTTTTAAAAGAAGACATACCTTTCTCCCCCTTTGTCATTTCAAAAAGTGGGGATATGAAGAAATAAGAAACATCACTTGTTAAAGAGAAAGGAGATAACACAAATATATATAAGGAGAGTAGAAGAGAACATATAGGGTCTTATCCAAGCATAGAAAGAAAAGAAAGTTAAAGCATATACTTGAACAACCCAAAATGCAAGATAAAGTGCTGCAGAAAAACAATAAGTTGCAATATTGACCCTCAAGATGACGGAATTTGATAAAAAACCATCAGAGCTCATGGCAAAGCGATGAGTGTTTCTTAGAAGGTCGTTTCTGCATGAAAAACACTAATCTTGCACCAAAAATTGAGACTGGAGCAAAAGCTGCATAAAATCCAAAAATACTCCAATTTCTACATATAATGTAGATCTATGTACCCTGCATCACAATGTTATGCAAGTAGCTCAAGATAGTAGATATGCAATTTTAAGAAATAATCTTGAGCATGTGTGAGACAAGAAACAAGCATAGCATATAGATGAGCAAAGAAGCCAATTATAAACAGGGTTAGAACTACATGTATATGAACTACTAGTAGATGATATCACAAGTTAGGACTACTAGTAGGATCTAGATCATAGCAAGAGATACCCAAAGATACACAAGATAAAGCAAGCTATGAGTAGATATAGAGATATATCCAAACAAAGAGATATGCAATTTTAGAAGCATGACAAGATATAACTCACTAGATATGCATGCTTACCATAAGATGATTACCACTAAGAACCTCAAGGTTGTATCAACACAAGATATACACCTATATAGATGTAGCAAGTTAGAGTACAATGGAAGCAATTTTTAGACACAACCAAGAGATCCAAAGAGATCATCATCAAAACCTGCAAAACAACTCAAAGCAAGTAATTTCAAGATATGGATATACCAATTTAGAGCAATTTGAGAGATAGAGTTGTAAGCAAGATAGGAAATTTAGAACATGGAAATATGCATATATAAAGGTACCAAATGAGAGTGCCAAAGAATAAGACTATTGGTTGAGAAAATCTAGTTGAGAGGGAAATTCTCATTCAATAAGCCAACTGTGTATTCTGTGCACACTGTTATCGGTCGAGTTCTGTGCATTGTCAACTCGACCGATGACAGCTGTTGGCAACACCCATTGGTGCCTATCTGTCGAGTTTCAATAGGGCAAACTCGACCGACAGAGCAGCTGTCAAAAGGCACATATATTTCATAAAAGCATATTTAAAGGCATGTTAAAAATACAAACCATATCCAAACATGTCTAAGTAAGTTAGTAATGCACTATAGAAGCATTAGAAATAGTTTTTGAGAAAGAGTGTGAAGAGAATCACAAAATACCACTTTTGACTCAAAAACCATATGTATAATGCACACAAACTTGACAAAAACAAGTTAGAAATGGTTATACGCAATGAAACCTTTACCTTTATGCTTACCATTGCTTTTTCCACTTGTTGTCACCCTCTACACATCTCACCTTTCTTCTTTCATGTGGATTGAGAAGTCAATTTGCAATTCAATAGCTCAAGTCAATCCATTTGCAAGTACCTACAAGAAGAAAGATGAAATGGTCCCCAATCATGTTTTTGGGTCCGGAAGGGTTAGTTTAGAAACCCAAATCCTATTGCTCTTGGGTGCTTTCCTAAAAGGACAACAATTTGAATAATGACCAAAATCATTGCAATAGTTGCATGTGCCCATAGTCTTGGAACTAGAGGATTCTCCATGGAATATTGGAGGTCCTTTATCTTTGTTGTTCCCTTGACTACTATCATACCCCAAACCATGTCTACCAATTTGTTTAGTAGAGTGGTGTAGGATATCATTAAGGCTATTCTTACCAACTAAGAATATTTGTAAAGAAGATCTCAAACTTTCATTATCATGCATAAGAGAAGTAATAGTAGAAGACAAATGATTGATATTATCTCTAGCATGCAAAAGATCATTTTCTAAGCAAAGAGTTTTAGTTAAATAAGAATCTCTATCAATATGAAGACAACAATATCATTCTCTTTATTAGTAAAACTAGAACAAGGTTCATGCCCATTGATTTTAGCAAGCAAGGAGGCATTTTCAGATTTAAGCACCACTATTTCTCTTTGATAAGCATAGATTTCTTCTCTCCTAGCATCATCAATAAGCTTGAGTTCTACGTTTTCAGTTTTAAGAGTATCAAGCTCATGCATGAGAAAATCAACAATTAAAGTATGCTCTTCATTAGAACTAGGCATGAGAGGTTGAGCTTCTAGAAATCTAATCTTATCAAGCAAACTAGTAGTTTCAAGTTTAAGAGAGTCTACTTGGCTAAGACAATCATTTTTATCATCAAGCAAGCAAGAATTAGCATATTCAAGATCATCTAGTTCTATATGCAAATTATCAACAATTCTAGCAAGCTTTTTCTTTTTCCTTTTAGAAGACTTAAAAGAGGCACAAATATCATGAATAATAGCAATTAAAGATTCTTTATCTAAAGAGTTTAGATTTGCCTCACTTGAGTCTTCACTTGTTGATGCTATAAGAGAAAAATGGCATTCTCCTTCATCACTAGAGCTTGATTCTTCACTTGAATCTTCACTTGAGCTTGAGTTGGAGGAGCCACTTGATCTTGATTGCCATTTCTTCTTGTGAAGAAGGGTCTTTTTTCCTTGTGGGCAATCTTCCTTGTAGTGGCCCTTCTTTCCACATGTGAAGCACCGGATGGAGGACGACTTGCCTTTGAAGGGTTTACCCTTGGAGTACATGGCATCTTCTTTAGCTTGAGAGGATGGAGAGACTTGTTCCATGATAGCTTCAATTTGAGCCTTCATTTCAACCTTCTTCATTCTCTTTAGCTCTTTCTTCTCTTGTCTTTCTACTTCCTCCCTCTTGTCAAGTGTAGCTTCATGTGCTTGTAGATTTCCAATGAGCTCTTCAATAGGAATATCCCTAAGAGACCTTTCTTCTTCAATAGAAGTCACCTTGGATTCCCACCTCTTGGGGAGTGTTCTAAGGATCTTTGAGTTGATCTCTCCACTAGACATAGGATGTCCTAGAATAGCAAGACCATTCAAGATGGTGTTGAGCCTTGAGTACATGTTGGCTATGCTCTCCTCCTTTCCCATCTTGAAGTTCTCAAGCAGCCCTTTGAGCATGTAGACTTTGCTTTCTTTCACTTGATCTGTCCCTTCATAAGTGATGCAAAGCTTTCTCCATACCTCATAAGCCGTCTCACAAGAAGAAATCCGGTTGAACTCGATGGGGGTCATGGAGGCATATAAGATGTGCATTGCTCTAGCATTCAATGTTGCTTTCATCAAGGAGGCTTCATCCCATTCTTCAATCTTTGTCTTTGGTTGCATGTATGGGCTATTCACCATTTGACACATCTCAAGACTTGATCCTTGGATGTAGAATTGAAGCCTTCTTCTCAAATAGAGGAAATTGGTCCCATCAAAGATTGGTAGGCTGATTCTCCCTCCTTGGTAGTCACCCATCTTCTCCTACTTGTTGAAGTATGCTTGGAGAAGACCCGCTCTGATACCAATTGTTGGATCCTAGATGGGTGATTATATGCTCTAGAGGGGGGGGGGTGAATAGAGCTGAATGCACTTAAACAAAATTCATTAGACCTTCAAGATATATCACAAGATAAGGTTGCTAAATAGGAAATTTGTGTGCAACTAAAACATACATAGCAAGGGAGAGAGAGATTGAACATGCACCAATTAGACAAGCTATTTAGAGTGGTTCCATACTTCAAACTAGAAGTGTGTCAGTCCACTTGCCTAGAGAGGTCAACCTCTAGGACTTCCAAACTATTGCATTCTTATATTCACTTATAAGGCATACAATGCATGACCAAACAAAAGACTTACCTATCCAAGACAAAGAGTCTTCAACCTTACCAAGGACTTACCCACTTTGCAAGAGTCTTCAGCCTTTCTTCCAAGGACTTACCTACTCTTGCCCAAGTCTTCAGCCTTACAGGAATTACCCACTCTTCTTGGATCTTCAGCTTTCGACTTTACCTTCACTCGGAGAAGCTTCTTTCACCAAGGTCTTACCCACTTGAGCTTGAGTTTTCTGCCTTCTCCAAGGGCTTACCCACTCTAGCTCTCTTACAAGATATACAAGTAGAACTAGCTCTCTTACAAATCTCCTACTCACTCTAATGGATGTAGCAAGTGATTAAGCTTAGAGAGAGAGGAGGCTATAGAAAGCACTCAACTATAGAATAGAAACCTCATAAAGAGTTTGCAATGAATGCTCAACCTTGGAATGAAGCCCAAGGGGTCCTATTTATAGCTGGGGATGCCTCTTAGCCTTTGGGAACACTTATGAACGAAAACTAGCCATTTTGTGGCTTGCAACGGATCTATTTTCACTTGTTGCAACTCCACAACGGCTAGAAACACTTTTCTGCACTTTTCTGTACAGTGCAATCGGTCGAGTTCTGATGGGTGTAACTCGACCGATCAAGTAGGAGGCAAACCGATGTTCAAAGGATCGGTCGAGTTTGTCCTGAGGAAACTCGACCGACCATTTCAACTGGAAATGACCTACTACCCAATCGGTCGAGTTCTGTGAGTGCACAACTCGACCGATGCAATCTTTAGAAAATCGACCAAGGTGGATCGGTCGAGTTTCAGGCTGGGGAAACTCGACCGACCAAGTGCCTGTAATTGATTTTCAAAGATGCATCTAAAGTGCTCTAATATTCGATCTAAGTGCTCCTGATATTTTTCTAAGCTTAATTACAAGTCATACAATCGTTACAAGTGATTTACAACATGATTCTAATGGATATACATCATATTACAAAAACGTCCACTTGTATTGACTTTGACTTGTCTTTTCTCCAATTTAATATGCGCAAGTTAGGGCATTTGGAGTGTGTCTATACCTAATCTGAAATCACACAAGTAGAGACATTAGACAACAATATGTGGAATGGTTAGTCATCATCAAAACATGGGTTTAGTCAATTTAGACGTGAGTCAACATTGACCTAATTGACCTTGAGTCAACAATCATACTATCACAAGATATAAATCATTTTCACAATATCACATGATATCAACCCTTATCAACATAAGAGGATTACACCTCCTTCAGGGCTCAACCATGCCCAAAGGTCACTAAGACCATCATACTATCACATGATATAAAATCCTTTTAACAATATCACAGGGTATCAACCCTTATCAACACAAGAGAATTACACCTCATTTAGGGCTCAACCATGCCCAAAGGTCATTAAGACCATCATATTATTCCCTGCAATATCATCATTATCTTTGCATGCCTTATAACAAGGCTCAACAACATCACTTACATACAATACACCAGATCAACACAATATCACATTAATGAGCTAGGAGATATTCATAAACAATCATAGCATGGTTATATTAACATTAAGAACATTCCTTTATTACATCAACATCAAAGATATCTAGATATGATTAACTCTCATCATATTCATAATGCACATGTTTAGCATAAGAAAGTATTCACCATGTGGCTATGATAACAACCAATTAACATATCAAGGTTATGATCATATTAAGGAGGTTATTCCACCATCATTCCATCATATAAGAATGTTGAACATAAATACTCATATTTATCTATTTGCATTAGAGTTAGGTTCACAAGATAAATTATATTAATGTTACTAATCAACACTCATACCCAAACCCTAACTCACGACATCCCCATTGGATCATGGATGCATAAGGTGAAGCATCACCATCACATTCCATACCATTATCAAGTATGAACCAACACATAAATCAAGGTGTAACCATCAGGTTATAGCATACTAGGGTTTCAAAAACAGTAACAGAGTACTCCATGATTGTATTAGTCATTCAAGGACTATTCATACCCAATTACCATCATTTAGTTATATTAAAGCTAAGTATAATAGCTATACCTCATTAGGGTTACAGATCCACACAATATGGTTATCATCCCTTCTATTCATATGAGTGAATAGGTAAGACTACCTTGTTAAGGGTAACTCTACATTTGTTCCACCATCATTCAACCCATATCACCACACCACAATGTCACCCATAACCCTTGGATGTTTAAAAGGTAAGACCATGGGTTGTTTATATAAGTAAACACCTTGGATAAACCACCTATGATGTCCTTGATTTGTGCTCTAGAAAGATTCACCATCTACCCCTAGACATACCTTGATTTACAACACAAAATGTTCCATTGAGAGTAGGGTAAAACCCACAATCGACTGTTCAGTTAAAACAAGCCATCCATTGTCAACAAGTAAGCTCCTTAAGCTGATCATATAAAGGGAACCATCTAAATCCCATTATTAGGACCAACATATTAAATTAGCCATCATTTCAATTTATTGGAGGAATAAACATGAGATCTTGACCATTGGGTCAAGTTCATATGTTAAAACCATCAATTACAATATAGGTCCGACCATTGCATCAAGTGACCCAAGAAACCATTGGTATAAGGCTTAATTGATGATACAAAAGGTTTCATACATATATTGATTTTATATGATTTGTTGATAGCAGTCTTTATTTAGTGAATGTTTATATCACATGAAATCCTTATGAGAGTCATGTGATAAGTGAATGGGGTACATGAAACCCTAAGGATAGGATGCTCAATGAATCAAGTATTTTGATATCAATGTTCTCATTATGAGATGTGGTGATGTTTAACAGTCTAGTTGTGGTAAACAATGCTTAACTCAACATAGTTTTTAGAGACCTGATCCACTATAATTAATGATCATGAAATCACCATAGGTTGTTAGATCAACACTATATTCATTAATCAACATCAAATATTAAGCTAATGTCAACATTGATTGATAACATTAGTAGGGTACTTAATGGTTGATCATTGAACTTATAATTGATCCAAAACCTGACCTAAGGGGGTGACCATATGTTGTCACCATCATTTGACACCATTTATAATGACCATCAGTTGTTATGAAGATAACACCATAGGGTTGTTGCAATGGTACCATCATCGGGTCATGGTTTATAGAAGAAATCAGCTTAAAACCCTAAAATTGGCCATTGGTTGATAGGTGCTTAGCACCACAGGCTGTCAAACCAACGTGATCCAAGTCATATTATACCTTAGGAATAACATAAACATGATCAAAGGTTCATATATAACTGAAATCAGAATAGGGAACATTATAAAAATCGAAATCCAAGCCAAGCATAGCTTTTTAGTGCATGAATCATCATTTTCAAGCAAGAACATGATCTAGAAAGCTTATGGTAAGAAATAAATATGGATCAAGTTATAAAACTTGATTCTAATGAGAAGATGAAACCCCACACAGAAGAAGTCTCAAGCAGGTAGGGTAGAAAATCCAAGAATAAGTTATGAATTCGTCCATCTAGCACCTTTTTTCATCAAATGAGAAAACCCTAAGCATAAAGAGCAAGAAAGGTAGGGTTTTAGAGCTTTAGAGAAATTTCCACCATGGAACATCAAGGTTATGACCTGGAGAAATCTAGGATGAAGGATAAAAAATGAATAAACAGAGGAAAGAAGGGAATTCTTACACTTTTAGGTCAAGATCACTAGAAGGAAGCTTTTTCAACCCTAAAATGAAGTCAATTTCAACCTTAGAGCCTTTCTCCAAGAAGATCCCCACTTTCTTCTTCCTTGGGTATAAAAATTCGCAACTGAATAGAGGGAGAACGAGGTTGGGATAAGGAGGGAAGTGGTGGAGAGAAAATGGTTCATTTTGGTGCTTGGGGATAAGTATATGACACTTTAAGATAAAGAAAAAGAAAAAGTTGAAATTCTAGTATCTATCCAAGTGTCTATGGCCTTAATTTATTAAGAATATACAAGAACACACACAAGAATATCTCCCATCATCTTTATAGATATGCTTATCTCTTTTTTGAATTTCCCAGCCAATCAAATAATTTATTAGTTGATAGCTAGTAAAGGTAGTTCATCCGTGAAGGGGAAAACCCTAAAATATCCTTGGAGAAAACACCTTCAAACTAAGGTTTAAATAGGCTCCAAATGGACCAACAAGATCAAGAATGATGAGAGAATATCCAAGGAACATAATGAATGTGATTAATTGCAAATAAAACCTCTCAATTGGGTAAATTGTAAAAAAGTCCAAAATGTGCACAAAATTGCATAACTTACTCAAACAATGTCCAAATTGGACCAAATTTGAAACATAAGCTTGTATTATGATTTCAAAGCATATCACAAGTTAGATTAGGGTTCTAAGCATTCAATTATGGTAATTATTCTTGTTCAACTCATTAAGAAAGTTTAGGGGCCTTACAACTATAAACCCCTAACAGGGATTTCGCCCCCGAAATCCAAGGTAAAAAAAGATGGGTACTTCCTTTGCATATCATCCTATTACCTTCACATGGTTACTTGCATATCATGGTGATATCAAAAAATTCATACACATCTCATCTTGGGTCAGCACAAAACCCCCCACATAAGAAGACATTCTCAATATGGAATGTAGAAACTTGTTGTATCATCTGTACAACTCTAGTAGTAATGTTCAACTTTAAATTCTAGCTATCATCTTAAAATTATATCTATTGCATCAACATATTATTCAAAAGTCATACTTGCAAGCTTTTTACCAATCATGGCATGTGTCCCATACCATTCCTTGAAGCATATAAAAAAGGCAATGTATCCATCCTTTTTTTATACACTGATACTAGAACTCTTGTCAGTTCTTTTTCAGCATCAAAATATTTGCTGATGTTGGCACCTATCATTCCATACAAGGAAACATCATTCCTAGTCAACCTTGTTAGGGGTGAAACAACAACACTATCTTCATCTTACTAGGATTTACACAACCTACTTAGAAGACATATCATGATCCCATAAAGACATTTAGTCAACCCCATCTCACTCTTGTTCAACTTGTCTCATAGCTATTGCTTCTTCGGCAACCCTAAGGTTTTTGAATAAATTTTGATCATATTTTTGACCATATTTGAAATACTTTGACATGTCATCATTTAAAACTTGATAAAACTTGTATGACATGACTGGAACACTCTATTCCTCCTATTCATAAATTCTATTTGTACATTGGTTAGTCTAAAGGACATAACTCTAAACTCATCATGGTCATGTGAATTATGTCATCCAATCTAACTCTTATACATTAATATTTGATCATAGGTTTATCTTAAAGGAACACAATATAGCATATCTATTGACCAACAAACCATCTATCCCTGATAGTGGTCCTGTCCAGCTATCACTGAACCATACATAACATTATAGAATCACTTTTTTTAAACAACATTTAGAGGGTCATCATCAAATCTCTCTGTCTCTCTAAGGGAGTGGAATACTTGGAATATTCATGTAGTAAACATCTCCAACCTTCACATACTTCCCATACTGTTGATACATCTTGGATACTAGGATTCATTACCTTGGTATCCACCTCATGTGCTATAAGGAACTCATATCCTTATCTCAACTACTTTTACCAACATAACAAATATCAAGACATATAAGAGGAGTCTCCCAAATTATTGGAAGTCTCAAAAGCAAACTCATCACAAACTTTATGATCTTAGAACCATAGTCCAAGCAACCTTATGCTATAATAAGCTATCCACCCTCATGTTTACAACAAATCCACACATACCAAGTGGCAATGATCCACTTGAAAGTTGTGCCCTAGAAAGAAAAGACACAAAGGGAAACACACTTCCCATATCATAGCAACATTATTCAAGGGTCACTAGCAGAAAGGTAACCAATTCTATTTTCACTATGCAGGTTACAACTTCTTATGTATCATTTTACCTTTTACATTTTGGGTTCTTTGCCATTAGCATATGAATCATCATGATTAACATATCTCATTACTCCTTCCTTGATGACTATTTATCACACTTGGTATGTTCTCTTATTTTATTAGGTTTTTCAACCACTTATCGATAGGTAAATCATCATATATTTACCAAACATTCAAGTTTTGATAGATAATGATGCAATTCACATCTTCTTTAAGGTAGGATTGAGATATTCACACCATGATTTCTTATTCATTATTTTCTTTAGATTGTCTCAAAATGACTACTTGATCAGAGTAATAAAAAAGATAACAATCTTAGAGTTCCATACTTACCTTTCTTCAATAATTGAATACCTGGCCAGGGGACCCAAATACTGAGATTAGGCTATATGCACCATATTTTTATGTCATATTCCTAACTTAGACATCATCCTAGCCCTAAGTCCCAGTGTCCCTGTAGACTCAGTGAACCTAAAGCTCTGGTACCAACCTGTGAGAACCCATTACACTAAATGAGATTACTCAAAACATAAAACACAATAAATCACTAATTAATCACATACCCAAAAATATGGGTAAATTAAAACCGATTTCAACATCACCACCCACTCAAAAAATTTACGTAAGAGCCAAACATCTTTCTTGTATTCATACTATGCCAAGAATTTGATACAAATTGTTCTATCTCCTTAGCCACAACATATATACACAAGAGAATAATATTTGTATATGCCACACAAGAAAGCATTAATATGCTAACAAAAGTTTGATTCATTTGAAACACCATATACAAACTTTTCCTGCCCGGACCTAAGAGTACATGGATGACTCTAGGACACACTAGACATCTAATCAACTTTATCAAAGATTCATTACTATAGCTCCTCTTTGCTGTGACATGTTTGTTTTCATCACTTTCGATTATCTAAAAAAATGTGTGGTGAACCACAAGGGTGAGACCCATGTCCCATCAAGAGATATAACCTCCAGCAACATTTATTGATAATAAGATTTTTAAGTAATTAAATAGTTAAGAAAATTAATCAGAAATAACAAATAAGCTCAACAACATGGATGATTAACAAAATGTACAAGGGAGCAGATAATAACTATCATCATTAGCCAGACTATCATCCTTTATCTTGTTGATAATATAAGCAATTCAGTAGCATATGCATATCTAGCATCATGAGCAAGTCTAGTAACATAGAATCTCTATCATTATGAATAAGTCTAGCCACATAAGCATAGCTAACAACATTAGCATGTCTAATAGGTTGAACATATCAACATCATAAAAAGAGCTAACAACATAAGTACAATTATATGGATAAGCAAGATTAGTAGTATATGAATCTCTAGTTACAAAGGCATGGCTAGCATGCTAAACATAACTAACAACATGAGATATCTAGCATCACGATTATAATCAGCAGTACCAGTATAGTTATCAACATAATCATGGCTATTATTGTACACATATACAATCTTAAGCATATCCACAACATAAGTATATCCACTATCTCTTAATTGCACTAAGCATCATCTTTATGTAAAGAGAACAAACAAGGGTTATCATACAATGTGAAGCGTCGTGTATAACCCTAAATAGATATGCTATACGGCTGTATTACATCTTTTATTATGCCCTGAGGAAATTGAGGATACCACTCAAAATCCAACTGACCACTGCTAAATCGAAATCAGTGCCATACAAGATCTAGGAAGAGATGGACTCCTAAGATCTTCTCCGCCCCCGGCCAGTATGGGTCCGCTACAACGACACATAAGGTCAAGCTGCTAACAGCCTAGTCTGTCCTTGGTACATGTCACAACACTAGTGAAAAGAGGTGGGTACACATACCCTACCATCTGAGGTACAACCGCAGTTGTCCTCCAATATCATCACATATATAATCACCGAGACACGACCACAACCGTTCTCAATCACATCAGATGTATGAGGCATGACCATAGCCAACCTCCACAATCTGCATTGTGGGACAAGGATATATCCTCAACTTGCCACCCCCACATACTCAATAGTATGCGCTCTGAGTTTCCCTTAGGAATACTCATTTCACCATCTGGAAAATTCTGACACTCAGATGGATCTATGGCATAAGGCACTACATGATTAGAGTTTCACTTGATTAGTCATGCCAATTGGGTGAATTAAGGCTGCATCAAACAAGTGGACATACAAACCCTAATTCACTTCTAAAAAGCATATAAATATCACAACTTTGAAAAGATATAAAACATGTAAACATAATTTCTCATCTCATCATCACATGACACTATTCACTTGCCATTCATGAGACCACACTAGTCATCATACTATCATAATATATAAATCATTTTCACAATATCATAGGGTATCAACACTTATCAACATAAGAGGATTACACCTCATTCAGGGCTCAACCATTCCCAAAGGTCATTAAGACCATCATACTATCATAGGATATAAAATCCTTTTCACAATATCATAGGGTATCAACCCTTATCAACACAAGAGGATTACACCTCATTTAGGGCTCAACCATGCTCAAAGGTCATTAAGACCATCATATTATTCCCTTCAAGATCATCATTATCTTTGCATGCCTTATAACAAGGCTCAACAACATCACTTACATACAATATCACATTAATGAGCTAGGAGATATTCATAAACAATTATAGCAGGGTTATATTAACATTAAGAACATTCCTTTATTACATCAACATGAAAGGAATGTAGATATGATTAACTCTCATCATATTCATAATGCACATGTTTATCATAATAAAGTATCAACCATGTGGATATGATAACCACCGATTAACATATCAAGGTTATGATCATATTAAGGAGGTTATTCCACCATCATTCCATCATATAAGAATGTTAAACATGAATACTCATCTTTATCTATTTGCATTAGAGTTAGGTTCACAAGATAAATTATATTAATGTTACTAATCAACACTCATACCCAAACCCTAACTCACGACATCCCCATTGGATCATGGATGCATAAGGTGAAGCATCACCATCACATTCCATACCATTCTCAAGTATGAACCAACACATAAATGAAGGTGTAACCATCGAGTTATAGCATACTAGGGTTTCAACAACAGTAACAGAGTACTTCATGATCATATTAGTCATTCAAGGACTATTCATATTGTGACATCCAACTCCCAACATAAGAGTTACTTAAGCAGAAGGGTTTGTTAGCAGCGGATTACTGAAAATCACTAAAAATTAAAACCACTTTCAAAGAGATCCATAAACTGGAAAACTCTTTCAAAAAGAACCAAAGTATCTCAATTACATTCTGGTTCACAAGTACATGTCCAATATAATCTCTTCTCAAGGATTACAAACATCAACTGCCATGTTAAAACTCTACATAGGTAGTATAAGAACCTCGAGGCATCAAGCCAAAATCTCAGATCGATACATTAAACTAACTACTGACTCCGAGGACCTGAGAGTACAAAGACGACACATATGACTCTATATACAAGACATGACAGCCAATGTCTCCGCCTGAGAATTCACTGTTGTCCCTGCTGCTGATGTTGCTCTTCTCCTGCTGTAGGGTTTCTGCCTCTTCCTCCACATCTACCTAAAAAGTTGGATCCCACGGGGGTGAGACTATCTGAAATTGCCCCAGCGAGAGATATAACACTCCACCAGAAACATTATTATTGCCGTTTATTAGAGAAAAACTGAGCAGAGGAATCATATATATATATATATATTAAACAACAGTTAAATAAATGTCTAAATAGGTTAGATAAATATTCTTATTCAAAGCATTACAACTATAACTTGATAGAGCAGCATGTCACTTATCTAATGAGGAATATGAAGTACATGTATAACATTTATCCATCTAGGATATGCTAAGCAAGATAACATCAGCCAATGATTCTCGTATTTCAACCTTAAGCAAATACACTACACAGTTGACTACATTTTACAATCATGCTTAATGTCATGAAGAGATGAAGTATACCGTTCATACTCCAACCTACCACGATTACGTTAAGCATCAGTACCACACAAGGTCAATGGAAGAGCCAGACTCTAAGACCTCAACCTTCTTGGTCAGTATGAGATTATTTGGTAGAGACATCACGTATCAAACTGCAATTAGCTTGCCAGGGTATACTGGCATCTTCTCTATACAGTTATAGCCCGCAACATATACTCTCTTCAGGGTTATGGCCCATAGCCAATGCCTGGTATCATATCATGGAGTCATGGCCCATAACCATACTCAAACTGGGGTATGGTCCGTAACCAATCCCGTACATAGGACATAGCCCGCAACCATTCCTATGGGGCATGAGGATATAATTGCCCAATTACCCCCACATATTCAAAAATATGTGCTCCGAGTTAAAATCATTTCACCATTCAGCAAATTCTGACGCTGATGGCTCTCTGGTCAGGCAAACTACATTTACGATATCACTTGATTAATTAAGTGTATTACCATATTCCTTTATCATCAAACAAGTTCTCAAACATCAATTATTTTAACAATTGCTACAAAGAATGTGTAATACTTTCATGAAGTACTGTTCAAATATTTAATAAAGCACTGGGATCTCAATCCCTCATTTCATTAGCATTCTCATCCTTTCACAAACTCATCATCATTATTATAATAAAATGGGTATTCAAACCCTCAGTTCATCAAAGAACATTTGTTACCACTTATCAGGTAACTAGAACACCTTCAGGTCATCTGACCAAGGTAATCATGATACTTGCTTCACAAGCATCTATCATGGCTCTCAAAGCCCATTTCATCTCTTGTTACCTCTCACTAGGCAACAAAGCATGTTACGGCTCACGAGGCCCATTAACAATAATAAATGAAACATCATAGCTCATACCTGGCTATGCTCATCATCTCATAATACCTGTATGGTTAGTACACTTGATAATAGTTATATCAAACACATTTTAGCACCATGCTATGCAAAATAACACCACTTATACCCTTTTTAGGGTTAGGGGTTTCTCATTTCATATCAATCAGGGTTACTCACCCTCTTACACAAATTAGGGCTAGGATTTCAAATTAGGGTTTCATAACACATGGCATCACTCTGGATTAGGTTTCTATATCACATTACCCTATATCAGGGTTCCACATTACATTCTTGCCTTGAATTAAGGCTTCACATAAAATTTCCCCTAAAAATTAGGGTTTCATGTAGCATTGCCCAACATTAGGGTTTTTCATCAAAATACCCTGAATTAGAGTTTCTCATATCATTACCCTAAATTAGGGTTACACCATCACCCTTTATTAGGGTTTCACCTAGCTTTACCTTAAATTAGGTTTAGAGTTCATCAACCTTCTCGATTAGGGTTTCATGATCTCATCATCATGGATCAAACCCAAAATTACATATTTTATTTATGTTGAAAGTGCTGAGGATAAATCACTAAGAGATTCTCACTCATATATAAGTTTCCTCTCTCTCATCTTCTCTAGGAGGTCAATTACATCATACTTGATTAGATTAGGTTATCCCTTTATTCAAATGCATACATTTAGGGTTAGCATAGTGTATTGAGTCATTGCTTCTATAAGCATCAAAGGTTAACCACTCAAAAAGTACTAATCACTTAAGTACCTTGAAGGTACAACCATTGTAATTACCTTTGATAAAAATCATCATCAATCATGGGGTTAATTGTACTTACATGGTTTAAGTCAATGAGACCTTCAAACGGTCTTGGTGTACTTTAATCCTCAAACTGTCTTGAAATATCTTGACCTTCAATCGGTCTTGAAGACTGTTAGACCTTAAACAGTCTTGGTCCCAAACTTTCAATCGGTCTTAAGAACGATAGACCCTCAAATGGTCTTGACCTTAAAGTCCTTAAACGATTTGAGACCGTTTGAATTAAAATAATATTAACTCCAAACAGTTTGAAACCAAATGAGCAACTTAACATTGAAACATAATGAACATCAAACGGTTTGAGATCGTTTGCTCTCCAAAAGGTCTGAGGACCGTTTGATCCCCAATGGTCTGAGGACCGTTTGGACTCAAACGGTCTCAAAACCTTTTGGTCCAAACTATCTTGAAATCGAATGGACCAATTAGGGTTCCTCCAACATCAAATCGATTTAGGGTTTGTACTCATTGAATCATCAATCGATTGAACTTATTGAAGGTACATCAGATCATGGCCCTTGGATCTTCAACCATCACTATAATCAATCATTGACCTCCAAACAGTCTTGAGACCGTTTGGTCTCAAACGGTCTTGAGACCGTTTGTCCTCCAAATAGTATTGAGACCGTTTGAGTCAAATCACCTCAAAACTGATTCCCTCAACTAGGGTTTCTCTCAATTCAACCGATTAAGGCTTGCACTCAATGGACCCTCCAATATTGAAACCATAAAATTGAGACCATTGGATCATCATCAAACTTATGACATCACCTGACATTAAACAATCTTGAGTCCTCTTGACCTCAAATGGTCTTGAGACCATTTACCCTCAAACGGTCTTGAGACCATTTGGTGTCAAACGGTCTTGAGACCGTTTGATCACCAAAAGCAAAACCGTTTGCACTAGATATTCATAGAGGTGTGTGCTTATGATGATGTCATCATCAAGCTTCGATCCTTCAAAATCTACTTCCGTTCTTATGGTAATTCCATCAATTTGATCAAAGGAATTTCAAGAAGAACAAAATGATCAACAAATGATAAGGAATTGAAGGTAATAATAACATTTAAGGGTTTAAGTTATATTAACCACCTTCAAATTTGAAACCAAGCTTCAAGCTTCATGCCTTCAATGGTGAATGAAGCTTTCTCAACCTCCCAAGTCTCATCCTCAAGATTTTGAGTGAAAACAAATGGCTAGGATTGAAGATTGAAAGGAAAAAACAAGAAATCAAGCATTGATTTTCGATTTTCACCATGGAATCAAGGTTGAATACGACTATGGAGCTTACCTACAGGTTTGAGCACGTCCTCCTGTTGCTCCTTAGCTCCTTTTTGCATGGACAAAGCAAGGAAAGAAAAAGGGATCGGAAAAAGCCTTCCATTTGGGTTGGAAATGAGAGATATATAAGGGAATTTTCAAGAGAGAGAGAAAGTGACATAAAATCCTTTAACTTCCAAAGTTGGTGCCACATATCTCCCTAAAATCCTTGCATGAAAATCCATCTTCCTCACCTTCGAATTCCTCTTAATTATCCATGAATTAAAGGAAAAGCAATTAACCACCTTAATTCATATAATACTAATATCTCATGTTTAGTGGATATTACTTTTTAGTTAACTAATGTGAGTGGGCTCTCCACTCTCTTAGGATATTTTCGTGGCATTTGCAAGGAACAAGGAAGTACAATATTATCTAAATTCAACCTTCACATATTTGGTTGAAGGACACTTTAATTAATATATTTATTTTTGCATTAAATTGAATTAGGGTTTCAATTATGCTTAAATCTTGATTATTTTAATATCAAGATTCTCTCTCCTCCAAAGAGATTCAAATGAGATGCCCCTGTCATTTTATTTTCTCTACATGATGCCAAGAAACATTAGGGACTCTCTAGAGGTGGTATTTTTCATATTGAACCCTAGGTTTTGGGTAATTTGCACATTACACCAAAACTAGGTTTTAATGCACAAACATTGCTTAATAAGCTTTTTCCTGGTACTCAGGCTTCTACAAGCCATACCTCTGCATAATTCTAATTATTATGATGCTTCAACACCCGAGGAACATTTATCATGTAACATTTGCAAGTTAACCCCTCAACTTGGGTAATTTGCACTTTAGTCCAACACAGGTAAAACATTGTTCAACATTATTCAAAAAGGACTGAAATTGAAACATAAGTTCCTCTTGGGCCTTAATTACTTTTCAAAAGATAAGATCAAGCATATAATTTAACTTTATTAGCAAAACATCTAGGGTTAAGGCATACAAGTCAGGGATGTTACAATTAATACCCAATTACCATCATTTAGTTATATTAAAGCTAGGTATAACAACTATACCTCATTAGGGTTACATATCCACACAATATGGTTATCATGCCTTATATTCATACGAGTGAATAAGTAATACTACCTTGTTAAGGGTAACCCTACATTTATTTCATCATCATTCAACCCATATCACCATACCACAATGTCACCCAAAACCATTGGATGTTTAAAAGGTAAGACCATGGGTTGTTTATATAAGTAAACACCTTGGATAAACCACCTATGAAGTCCTTGATTTGTCTCTAGAAAGATTCACCATCTATCCCTAGACATCCCTTGATTTACAACATAAAATGTTCCATTGAGAGTAGGGTAAAACCCACAATCGGTTTTTCAGTTAAAGCAAGCCATCCATTATCAACAAGTAAGTTCCTTAAGCTGATCATATAAAGGAAACCATCTAAATCCCATTATTAGGACCAACATATTACATTAGCCATCATTTCATTTTATTGGAGGAATAAACATTAGATCTTGACCATTGGGTCAAGTTCATATGTTAAAGCCATCAATTACAATATAGGTCCGACCATTGCATCAAGTGACCCAAGAAACCATTGGTATAAGGCTTAATTGATGATACAACTACAATGCTTAACTCAACATAGTTTGTAGATACCTGATACACCATAATTAGTGATCATGAAATCACCATAGGTTGTTAGATCAACATTATATTCATTAATCAACATCAAATATTAAGCTAATGTCAACATTGATTGATAACATCAGTAGGGTACTTAATGGTTGATCATTAAACTTCTAATTGATCCAAAACCTGATCTAAGGGGATGACCATAGATTTTCACCATCATTTGACACCCTTTATCATGACCATCAGTTGTTATTAAGACAACACCATAGGGTTGTTGCAATGGTACCATCATCGGGTCATGGTTTATAGAAGAAATCAACTTAAAACCCTAAAATTGGCCATTGGTTGATAGGTGCTTAGTACCATAGGTTGTCAAACCAACCTGATCCAAGTCATATTATACCTTAGAAATAACATACACATGATCAAAGGTTCATATATAACTGAAATCATAACAGGGAACATTATAAAAATCGAAATCCAAGTCAAGCATAGATTTTTAGTTCATGAATCATCATTTTCAAGCAAGAACATGATCTAGAAAGATTATGGTAAGAAATAAACGTGGAGAAAGTTATAAAAATTGCCTATAATGAGAAGATGAAACCCCAAAAAGAAGAAGTATCAAGCAGGTAGGGTAGAAAATCCAAGAATAAGGTATGAATTCGTCCATCTAGCACCTTTTTTCATCAAATGAGCAAACCCTAAGCATAAAGAGCAAGAAAGGTAGGGTTTTAGACCTTTAGAGAAATTTCCACCATGGAACAACAAGGTTCCGACCTGGAGAAAGCTAGGAGGAAGGATAACAAATGAATAAACGGAGGAAAGAAGGGAATTATTATACTTTTAGGTCAAGAGTACTAGAAGGAAGCTTTTACAACCCTAAAATGAAGTCAATTTCAACCTTAGAGCCTTTCTCCAAGAAGATCCCCACTTTCTTCTTCCTTGGGCAGAAAAATTTGCAGCTGAACATAGGGAGAACGAGGTTGGGAGAAGGAGGGAAGTGGTGGAGAGAAAATGGCTCGTTTTGGTGCTTGGGGATAAGTATATGACACTTTAAGATAAAGAAAAAGAAAAAGTTGAAATTCTAGTATCTATCCAAGTGTCCATGGCCTTAATTTATTAAGAATATACAAGCACACACACAATAATCTCCCCCATCATGTGTATATACCTTCTTAACTTTCCTTTGTCAAATTTCCCAGAAAATCAAATAATTCATTAGTTGATAGCTACTAAAGGTAGTGCATTCGTGAAGGGGAAAACCCTAAAATACCCTTGGAGAAAACACCTTCAAACTAAGGTTTAAATAGGCGCCCCATGGATCAACAAGATCAAGAATTATGAGAGAATATCCAAGGAACATAATTCAAGTGATAAATTGCAAAGAAAACCTCTCAATTGGGTAAATTGTAGAAAAGTCCAAAATGCGCACAAAATTGCATAACTTGCTCAAACAGTGTCCAAATTGGACCAAATTTGAAACTTAAGCTTGTATTATGATTTCAAAGAATATCAAAAGGTTATATTAGGATTCTAAGCATTCAATTATGGTAATTAAGCTTGTTCAAATCATTAAGAAAGTTTAGGGGCCTTACACTATCTCACTCATAATGATGAATTGAGGTTTAAACAAGAGAGAGAAAGCATCTCAAGTGGACTTATAGTACTAAACTATAGCAAGGACCTTAAATAGAATGAATGAGCAACCTTGGAATGAATTCCAAGAGTTCCTATTTATAGACATGGATGTCTACTAGAGTGTGTGAAATTGTGAACATTTTGTAGTTGTTAAGAGGGTTGCAACGAATATAATTTCAAGATTTGTAACTCCCAAATGATTAAAATCACTTTCTCTGCATTTTTTGTACAGTGCAATCGGTCAAGTTTCAATAAAGATAACTCGACCGATCCCACTATGTGACAAGACAAATTTAAACCATTGGTCGAGTTTGTCCTGGTGGTAACTCAACCGATCCACTTAAATTAGCCTTGGGCAGAGGGACTGTTAGTTGAGTTCTGTGGATAGACAACTTGATCAATCAACATCATTCTAAAAATCCATCAAGGATCGGTCAAGATTGTAACTTGGTCGATGAAGTGCCTATGATGAATTTTCCAAAATGATTTTTGAGTGATCAAACATTGAATTAAGTGTCCCTGATTTTTTCTCATATTAGTAACAAGTCATATCATCAATACAAATGATTAGAAAAGTATTTTAAGATGTTTTGGAGTGTTTTCCCAAATTGCACATTTCCATTTCTTTGACTTGAACTAGAGCAATCTAGGGCTCGAGTGATTTGATCATTTTCATGTACCTAATGTCTAAAATCAATTTTAAATAAACATATTAGATGCATATGAATGGAATGGTTAAGTCATTATCAAAATAGAGACAATGTTCAACACTTAGGTCAACAATGCTTGCTAGATGTTTTATCTTTTTCTTCTTAACTTCTTTGTTATTGGCTTCCAACACAATCATTTTCTATAAAGTAGACGTGTAAACGAATCGAATACAAAGCCGATACTGTTATATCTAATATTTGAATCTGGAAAAAGTTCCAATCTGATACTTGACCTGATATTTGACAGATATCATATGATAATATCTGAATGTGATATGAATGAATAATATTTGAGTTTGGATAAATATCCAATCTAAAATGAAAATCATACATTTAGTATTAATAAATATCATATACATAGAAAACATTGTCGTTACATTCGATATATATGATAAAGTGTCTATATTTTTGTATTTCTATATAAATGATATATATTTAATATTATATGTATATATTTGTTGAACTCAATTTTTTTTAAAGTAAATACACCAAAATCTGATATATGATCCAAAATTTTTGAATGTGAAATTCGACATTTGAAATCTGATCTGAATTCTACCGATGTCATATTTTTTTTGAAATTTTGGACTCAAATTTGGATCAAATATGCATATTGCGGATATTCATTTATAGGTCTATTACAAAGTTCATCGTCTTGGTAGGAACTCACAAGTCGTCTTGCCTTGGAATGGTTTTGAACACCTTGTTGGTTTCCACCACTAATATTAGAACTATGAACCATTTTGTTGGAGAAGTTCTGAAAATCCAGATTCCCATAAAAACATTAGAATTCTTACAAAAACGTACTTTCCAACAAGACCAATGTTGACATATTTTGAAAAAATAATAAAAGAAGAGGTAATTAAAGGGGATATAAAGGGAGAGAGGAGAGAAGTAAAAAGAGAATAAAATGAGTGAGAATGGAAGATAATGGAAGAGGGGAGTAATGAAAGATATGAACACATGTATTACACCCAGTTCGACATGTATCACGTTCACAATCAATTCAATGCACTTCATTTAGACTTGAATGCACCCAGTTCAGACTTGAGTCTAGTTTGGACTTGATTGCGCCAAATTTGGACTTGAATGTGCCTAGTTCGAACTTGATTGCACCAAGTTAGTCTTGAATTGTGCCCAAATCTTCTTCATTATTGCACCTAATGTCACACATATTGCATCCCGTTTGACATATATCGTGCCCACAATTGATCCAACACACCCAATTCCAACTTGAATGTGCCTTGTTCTGACTTGATTCTTGTTTAGACTTGAATACACACAACTTGGACTTAAATGCACCCTATTTAGACTTGATTGTGCCTAGTTAGTATTGTAATGCACCTAGTTCTTGAATTGAGCCCACTTAGTCTTGTAATGCACCCAGTTCTTCTTCTTGATTGCACCTAATGTCACATGTATTCCACGCCGTTTGACATGTATCATGTCCACAATTGATCCAATACAACCACTATATAATGTCCACAATTGATCCAATACACCCACTATGGACTTGATTATGCCCAGTTATTACTGTAATGCACCTAGTGCTTCTTCTTGATCCCACTTAGTTGCACATATATTGCACCTCATTTGACATGTATCGTTCCCACAATCAATCCAATGCGCCCAAATTGGACTTTAATGCGTCCAGTTAGGACATCATGATTTTTTTAAATGTAATACCAATGCATGCACGTATTATTCTCTCAAAAGTATGTCAAGATTGGTACCGTTATAATGTATTTTTTTGTGTCAAATCTAATGATTTTTATTTCGTGAAAAAAATTACTTACACATCAAAAGTCATAAACAAAACATTTTTTTCTTTCATTTTCTCACTTATTCTCTATCGACAAACTAGTAAAATTGACCCACATGTCACCCCCTACCTACCCTACCACGTCGACCCCTCCAAACCATCCTCCCACCCCCAAACCATCATGGAACAGGCCCCACACAGTGGGAAACCACCCCTGGTTGCATGTGAAATGCGTGTATACCAAAGGGACGTGTGACCCACTCATTTCCGCATTCAAAATAACCGACCTATACTCAACTTGGATATCAATGTGACAAGTCTAATTTGCAACATCCTCTCACTCTCATATAGTCATAATCATTATATTTCCTTCCTATATCCCAAATTGTGTTTGATGCAAGTTGTGGTTGCCTCATGTGTGATATGTTTTCTACCTGGTGAACTTCATGTACTTGCTAATTTAGATGTACTCATTGATTGGAATTTCTTGTGGGGAGTTTAATCTAGAGTATGGCATTGCCTAGTATGTTACAACTATTTTCTTTTCATCAACAAATCTATCCTTTATTTTTACCCCATCCTTGTATTGATTCTCATGAACACACACCTAGTGTCATTCTATAGTCATCAATTTGTACTTCATTAGTTTGCAAACAAATATGTTTGTAAACCTAATATCTAATATGTGGGCCTTTTTATAAAAAAGATGCATTAGCAAATACAACTTTAGCTATCTCCTCCAACATCTTGTACTCTGCCACTAACCACTATTAGCAATAAAACTAGGGATTAATTCCTGACTATTTTTAACGATACAAGACATTTATTTTGTGCCCGACATGTAAGCCTTTTTTGTTTGGAGAGATTTTGGACCACTAATTTCTCTTTCATGAACATTATTTCTTCTCTATGTTAGCATAACTTCATAGGATGCCCTAACCCAACATCTGCCATAAACAAAAATCTAAAAGCTTATAGAATTGCCCTCATATTATGGTATTCCTCTCACTTTGGGGCTATGAGAAATAAGAACAATGGCCTCTAATCACAGTTGGATTATATGAATACCAACATCATGCCCTATAGAATATCTTCTGTTGAATCCTTGCAAGACCTCCTATTATGTCAAGAATTGTTTTGGAAGCAATGCTATAAAATACAATATGGCTTAAGGAAGATAAAAAAATACATAATTTCCTCATTAAGAAAGCACTTCTCACAAAAGATAAAACACTATCCATAACATTTTTTATTATTACAGCAACAACAAGACAAAATAAACCATGGTATAGATAACTTTGGCAATATTCATTACAAAAATGCCTCCCTATAAGAATAATCTCATTAGAATCTCTAGCACAATATCTTTTGCGAATAAATGATCCTTGATTCATCCTCTATTATCTCCATTTAATTCCGGATGAAACTTTGGTAGTTGCTAAATCTATCATCCATGACCAATCTCCTGGCTTCGATGGCTTTTCCAACTCTTTCTATACATCAAACTAGGACATAATGAAACATTCAAGTATCAAAATCTCCAAATACCTCTGATCTCACCATGACCCCTTGTACCTTTGTTCCCATGTTAAATGTTGAAGCCTTAATCTTATTTCAAAAAGAAAACACCAACTTCATATCGACATTCTAACCCATCAACTAGCCTCATAAAAAATATCTACAAATTTTTTGGTAAGGTCTATAGCTCTGAGCTATTCCCCAAATTTAAATTTCCTGATACCAAACAACCAGACTACCTTTGTCCAAGGTGGGAAGATATATGATACCTAATTGCATACCCATATAACATCTAGTGATCTGAGGCCTCAGATAAAATGATCTTAAAAGGAATGATTGGAATACTCATACCACCAAGATGCACCTTATTTTTAAGGAGCCCATTACTAAGAACTTTGCAGTTAAGAGTGCTCAGTAGAAAGTAATACTAGGATGAGTGACATGTTGGGGAGTTAATCTCGAGATGTACGCGAGTGAGGAAAAAGTGCACCACCAATGTCAGTGGTGTTCTATGGGACTACTTGTCACTCTTTAAAGTCTACTAGAGCCTTGGGCGGGGGGCACATGCATTACAAATTGTATCAGCTAGTTCCCCTTTAGTAGATGGGGCCCACATGGGCATGTGACACCCCATCTCCTGTCGTGTGGTCCTGGTATGTTGGAAAGGGCTATCCAAGCTGATGGAGCCACCCTTCCATTGGTAGCATTGGGCATGTTGGAAAGGTTTATCTGATTCGATGGAGCCACCTTTGTGCTGCTACACAAGGATGAAAGTTAGATGTACATGAGCCATTTTGGGTCTATACTAAAATGGAGAAGTGACTATTATGGCATATAATTGATCCTTTATGGGGAAGTCAAGAGTCTACATGGGGGAGGCTTTGACATCCTAGGATTTGAGGCCTCAGATAAATTGATCTTAAAAGGATTGGATGGATAATCCACATCACCAAGGTGCACCACTTTTTTAGGAAGTCCATTAGTAAGAACTCTATGGTTAAGTGTGTTCATTCTAGGGTGGTATGTGGATGGGTGCCCTATCGAGAATATGATCCCCATCTATGCCTGAGTGAGAATAAAGCGTGCAACCGAGGCTAATGGTGGTCTGTGGGGCCATTCATAATTCTTGAAATCTATTAGAGCCTTGGGTGATGGGCATGGGTGTTATAGTCTATTAGTAAATAAAATCCTTTATTAAATACTACCATAAAAAGCACATACACTTTCTACCCTTAAGTTGGACTTTGAAAAAGCTTTTCATAATCATTGACGTCTCCTTTATAAAATTTAATTGTTCATGGATTAAATGGTACCTAGAAACTTGATTGGAGGTTATTATCTCACCTTCCTTCTCTAGCCTCCTAAACATGTCACCACATGGGTTCTTCAAAAGCTCAAATCAAAATTTGTCAAGTTGACCTTCTATCCCCACAACTCTTCATTCTAGCTAACCAATACCTCAATATATTTAAACCACTTGCCTCTTTGACCCAATTTATTGACCCCATAAAAATAAACAGTGTAGTTCTTGATCACTCTATTCACTTAGTGAATGATACCCTCCTATCTATTAAACCTACCAGACTAAATGTAATAAAGATTAAGATGATCCTATGCATTTTTCAAAACATATCAAGTCCCAAAATAAATTATTTTTTTTTCTCCCTTCTAGGTTTCCACATTACAAATTGAAGTATCTCAACCTTTACAAATATCTTTCAACGTAAGATTGCTACTTTCCTGACTACATACATTGATTACCACTTTCCCCAACACCACTAAATACCACCATATGTAAACCTATTAAAGACTTCTTCAAAGTGAAATTCTCTATCTAGGGAAGCTCTTCCCTCTCATTGATAGAGAAGACTTTCCTTACATATTTTATCATGTCACACATCGCACCATATTTCATAAGTCATTTTCCTCTCCTTAGAAAATAAGATTTTTCTAGACAAACTTTGTATACATTTCCTACAATATTACAAGAGAATTACTCTAATTCCTAGAATACTATTTGGATTCCAAAATCCCAGATAGGTTGGGACATCATAAACCTCATAATAATGGTTTCATATTTTGCAATCAAGAATCTATATGCCCTCTATGATAAACCTCACACACCTTAGTGTCATACTGTAATATCTAAATATGATAAGAAAGACACATTTTGGGCCACGTTCCCTACCTATAGGTTCTTATATATACATGCAATCATATATCCATACATGCTAATATCTTCAAAAAATTTGACGATTGTCAGAATAAACAATAAACATAGTTCCCCCTAGTTCAACCCATTTCTCAAAGACCACCGTCTTTCATTCGATCTTTACATTACATATTACCCTCTACCCAAACATCACCCTTTGCAAAGACACTAAATATCATGAACATCAGATCAAATTCCCTTAAAAGGTTCTTATTATGTAAGATACCACAAAATTTTTACAAACCACACACACACACACACACACAAAAACACACACACACACAAACACACACACACACACAAATATATATATATATATATATATATATCATACACATAGAATAAACCAACCATTACTTGGTTATAGAACCTTACATAGACAACAAGTTATTCTAACAAGCTTCTCTATTTAAGAGGCTCCATTACTCCTTTGTGTTTTTTGCATCTCAGTACCTGGTCAAATATCACCCAATTCATCTAGCTATTGTGTTTGAATTAATTTCTTCTTGGTCCCAATCTCCATTCAATAAAAATACATGGACCCATTCCATGTTGTTTGTGTTTGGAAAATTCCTAATCATCACTTCACACCTTCTTTCGTTATGTTTTTGTTAAATGCATCTGCCTCATTTTAATATTAATGTACATTCTTTCATTGTGTTTTTGTTAAATGCATCTGCCTCATTTTAATATTAATGTACCTAGTAGCATTGATTTTCATGAGTTTGTATCTACAAATGCAAACATCCTTATCCTCCATATATTTTCCTAGACACAATGATGCAAAATATATTTTTATTTCCTTGGGCACATTTGACTTGAAGGAAAGTAGAGGTTTTTCTATTACAATAAAATAATGACTAACAATATTATTAACACCATTAATTTCAACTATGTATAATAAATATTATAGTATCATACTGCTATCTACTATTACATTGTCTTCTAGCAAATTTTACTCCAACCAAATGAAGTTCCTCAACCCACCAAGACAATCCTAGCTTGCGTTTCCCTTCTTTCTATCTTGACAAACTGATGATATATCCACAGATGCTAACGATTCCCCCCCACACCCTGATGCTTCTTAGCATCTAGATTGGAACTTCCCATAATTTTGTAATTTTGGTTCTTATGGTTGTTATCTGTTAGAGACTTGTATTATGAAGTGACCCATCCCCTAAAATGTATGACACATCTTGGGTTCTGTATAAATGAGTACCCCCTCCCTTATGTGAATGATGCCACACCACCTACGTAACTACATTCCTCCTACCAAAAAATTATATGTCTATTTATCTAAACCATGTTCCCATTGTATGGGCGAATGTAACACCTGTTGACCTAGAGGTTATACATTGTCCATATTTTGATAACGACTTAACCATTCTATTCATATGTATCTAATATGTGTATTCAAGATTGATTTTAGGTGTTAGGTACAAGAAAGGGATCAAATTACTCAAGCCCTAATTTGCTACAGTTCAAGTCAAAAGCAATGCAAGTGTGCTTTTTAGGAAATCCATGTAAACGACCTTAGAAGATTTTTGTAATCACTTATATTGATGATATGAACTTGTAACTAAGATGAGAAAATTGATTGGGACACTTAGAACCAAGTTTTAATCACTTTTTATGCACTCTAGAAAATTGATCACAGGCAATCAATCAGTCAATTTACAATCTCGATCGATCCACTTGATCAATTCTCTAAAGAGTGCATCGGTCGAGTTGTGCACTCACAGAACTCGACCGATCGGGTTACTGACCAAATGCAACTTTCATTGTTCGGTAGAGTTTCCTCAGGATAAACTCGACCAATGGTTTGAAATTTAGGTTTTTCTTTTACCCAATTGGTCGGGTTACCTTTATTGAATCTCAATCGAATGTACTGTATGAAAAACACAGAAAAAGTGATTATAACTGATGGTGACTTGCTTGGGCAAAAATAGATCCGTTTCCTTGTGAAAAAATGGCTATAATACGACCCTAAGTGTTCCCCAACTCAAAGGGGCACCCCCATCTATAAATAGGACCACTTAGAGTTCATTCCAAGGTTTCTCATTCCATATATGCTTGGTTCTTACTTATTTGAGAGTGATGCACACCTTTAAGCCCCTTTCTCTCTCTACCTTCAAGTAAAATTCATGAGTATGAGTGAGTTAGGATCTGTTGTAATAGAGCTACCTATTGTATCCATGTAAAGCTCTCCACCTCCATCTTCCTATCCCCTTTCCTATTGAAGAAAAGGCTTGAAGATCTTCTCCAAGTGAAGGAGAAGGAGTTGTTGTTCTTCAAGGTTGAAGAAGGCATGGTGTTCCAGATCTCTGAGTGAAGGAGATAGGCAAGGTACATGCTCAAGAAGGATAGGTAATCCCTAGAAGGACAAAGACTTAAAGATGGAGTGGGTAAGTCCTTATTGAAGTCTGAAGACTCCCTAGTTCAAGTGGGTATGTTCCTTCGGTAGGTTGAAGATCCTTGCTTGAGGTATTAAGTCCTTGGATGAATGTGGTTTTGTCTTGTAATCTTATGGATGAATATAAGAGCATCAAGATTGTAAAGTCCTAGAGCCTAACCACCTCTAGGTAGTGGAATGACTCACTTCTAGTTTGAAGTGTGGAACCACTCTAAACCACTTTTCTAAGTGTATGTTCTGTCTTGTCTCTCACCCTTGCTATGCTTGTTAGTTAGGACCTCAAATTGGCTATATGTTTAAGTTTCTACACTTAATATAATTTGGTGGTCTAATTTATTTTCTGAGATTTGTGAAGCTCTATTCACCCTGTTGGATCCTAGATAGGTGATTAGATGCTCTAGAGGGGGGTGAATATAGCTGAATGCACTTAAAAAAAATTCATTAGACCTTCAAGATATATCACAAGATAAGGTTGCAAAACAGGAAATTTGTGTGCAACTAAAACATGCATAGCAAGGGAGAGAGAGATTGAACATACACCAATTGACAAGCTATTTTAGAGTGGTTCCACACTTCAAACTAGAAGTGAGTCAGTCCACTACTTAGAGAGGTCAACCTCTAGGATTTCTTAACCTTGCACCTTCATTATATTCATTATAAGCGATACAATACATGACCACCAAAGGACTTACCTATCCAATACAAAGAGTCTTCAACCTTACCAAGGACTTACCCACTTTGCAAGGAGTTTGCCTTCTTCTAAGGACTTACCTACTCTTGCACAAGTCTTCATCCTTCAAGGAATTACCCACTCTTCTTGGATCTTCCGCCTTTGACTTCACCTTCACTCGGAGAAGCTTCCACCAAGGACTTACCCACTTGAGTAAGGAGTCTTCTGCCTTCACCAAGGGCTTACCCACTCTTGCTCCAAGTCTTTAGCCTAGATCTTCACCAAGGGACACCTTCCCTTGTTCTTCTTCACCTCTCTTAGCCAAGAGAGAGAGCCTTCATCTTCATGGTTGAAATGAGAGATAGGGAGGTGGTGGAAGTGAGAGCCTCACAAGATATACATGTAGGACTAGCTCTCTTAAATATTTCCTACTCACTCTAATGGATGTAGCAAGTGATTAATCTTAGAGAGAGAGAGGAGGTTGTAGGAAACACTCAACTATAGAATACGAACCTCACATAGAGTTTTTCATTGAATGCTCCACCTTGGAATGAAGCCCAAGGGGTCCTATTTATAGATGGGGATGCCTGTTAGCCTTTGGGGACACTTGAGAATAAAAACTAGCCGTTTTGTGGCTTGCAATAGATATATTTTCACTTGTTGCAACTCCATAATGACTAGAAGCACTTTTCTGCACTTTTCTGTATAGTGCAATCGGTCGAGTTTCTATAAAAGTAACTCGACCAATAGAGTAAAAGAGAAAGCCGATATTCAGACCATCGGTCTAGTTTGTCCTGGGGAAACTCGACCGACCAATGAAAATCGAATTGGTCAGGTACTCCATCGGTCGAGTTATATGAAGTGTAAACTCGATTGATCAAAAGTCATTTTCAAGATCCAATCAGGATCGGTCGAGTTTGCAACTCATAGAACTCGACCAATTAATGACCTGATGTGAATTTTGGAAAATGGGTTTTGAGTGCTTAAACATTCGATCTAAATTCTCCTACTTTTTTCTAAGCTTAATTACAAGTCATATAATCATTACAAGTGATTTAGAACATGGTTCTAATGGATTTACATCATATTACAAAAACGTGTGCTTGTATTGACTTTGACTTGTCTTTTCTCCAATTTGATATGCGCAAGTTAGGGCATTTGTAGTGTGTCTATACCTAATCTGAAATCACTCAAGTAGAGACATTAGACACCAATCTGTGGAATGGTTATCATCAAAACACGGGTTTAGTCAATTTAGATGTGAGTCAACATTGACTTAATTGACCTTGAGTCAACATTCTCCCCCTTTTTGAAGATGACAAACCATTCCATAAATGTATTGAAAGCTTTTAAGTAAACTTATACCTTCGGAGAAACCTAGGGGTTTCAATAGGATTGAGCTCATATGCTCCCCCTCAATTGATGCACATGGAGTTCTCATACTCCCCCTCAATTGATGCTATTTCTCCCGCATGGTTAGCTTTCATACCATTTATAGAAACTATGTCTTCTACTCATATATGTTCTACACATATATGTCTTCTCCCATTTACCTTCTCCCCTGTATATGGACATGTTTCTCCTCTTCATGTAAGACATGCCTTCTTCCTCTTTTGTCAAAAGAAGACACACCTTTCCCCCCTTTGTCATTTCAAAAAGTGGGGTTGTGAAGAAATAAGAAACACCACTTGTTAAAGGAAAGGAGATAACAAAAAGTTATATAAGGAGAGTAGAAGAGCACAACTAGGGGCTTTTCCAAGCATAGAAATAAAAGCAAGTTAAAGTATGCACTTGGACAACCCAAAATGCAAGATGAAGTGCTGCTGAAAAATAATAAAATGCAATTTTGACCCTCAAGATGACATAATTTGTCCAAAAGGTGTCAGGGCTCATGGAAAAGTGATGAGCCTTGCTCAGAAGGTAGTTTCTGCATGAAAAACACTAGTCTTGCACCAAAAACTGAAACTAGAGCCAAATCTGCATGAAAACAAAAAATACTCCAATTTCTATGTATAATGTAGATCTATGTACCCTACATCACAATGTTATGCAAGCAACTCAAGATAGTAGATATGCAATTCAAGGAACAAGCTTGAGCAAGTTTGAAACAAGATACAAGCATAGCATATAATGAAATACCACTAGATGAGCAAAGATGCCAATTATAAACAAGGCTAGAACTACATGTATATGAACTACTAGTAGATGATATCACAAGTTAAGACTACTACTAGGATCTAGATCATAGCAAGAGATACCAAAATATACACAAGATAAAGCAAGCTATGAGTAGATGTAGAGATATATCCAAACAAAGAGAGATGCAATTTTAGAAGCATGGAAGGATATAACTCACATACAAATATGCATCATTTCCAAAGGATGATTACCACTAAGAACCTCAAGGTTGTATCAAAACAAGATATACACCTAGATAGATGTAGCAAGTTAGAGCACAACAGAAGCAATTTAAGACACAACCAAGAGATCCATAGAGATCATTATCAAAGCCTGCAAAGCAACTCAAAGCAAGTAATTGCAAGATATAGATATACCAATTTAGAGAAATTAGAGAGATAGAGTTGTAAGCAAGATAGTCAATTTAAAGCATGGCAATATGCATATATAAAGGTACCAAATGAGAGTGCCAAAGAATAAGGCTATTGGTTGAGAAAATCTAGTTGAGGAAATTCTCATTCAATAAGCCAAATGTATATTCTCTGCACAATGTTATCAGTCGAGTTATGTGCATTGACAACTCGACCGATGACAGCTGCTGGAAACACCCATTGGTGCCTATCGGTTGAGTTTCAAACAGGACAAACTCGACCGACAAAGCTACTGTCAAAAGGCACATATATTTTCATAAAAACATATTCAAAGGCATGCTAAACATACAAACCATATCCAAACATGTGCAAACAAGCTATTAATGCACTATGAAAGCATTAGAAATATTTTTTGAGCAAGAGTGTGAAGAGAAACACAAAATACCACTTTTAACTCAAAAACCACATGCATAGTGCACACTAACTTGACAAAAACAAGTTAGGATAGGTTATAAGAAAGTAAACATTTACCTTTGTTCTTACCATTCCTTTTTACACTTGTTGTCACCATCTACACATCTCACCTTTCTTCTTTCATATGGATTGAAAAGTCAATTTGCAATTCAATAGCTCAAGTCAATCCATTTGCAAGTGTCTACAAGAAGAAAGATGAAATGGTCCCCAATCATGTTTTTGGGTCCGGAGGGGTTATTTTAGCAACCCAAGTCCTATTGCTCATGGGTGCTTTCCTAAAAGGACAACAAGTAGAATAATGACCAAAATCATTGCAATAGTTGCATGTGCCCATAGTCTTGGAACTAGAGGATTCTCCATGGAATATTGGAGGTCCTTTACCTTTGTTGTTCCTTTGACTACCATCATACCCTAAACCATGTCTACCAATTTGTTTGGTAGTATGGTGTAGGATATCATTAAGACTCTTCTTACCAACTAAGAATCTTTGCAAAGAAGATCTCAAACTATCATTATCATGCATAAGAGAAGTAATAGTAGAAGACAAATGATTGATATTTTCTCTAGCATTCAAAAGATCAATTTCTAAGCAAAGAGCTTTATTTAAATAATAATCCCTATCAATATGAAGAGCATCAACATCATTCTCTCTACTAGTAGAACTAGAAAAGGATTCATGCACATTGATTTTAGCAAGCAAGGAGGCATTTTCTGTTTCAAGCAAAACAATCTTAGAAAGATAAACACCATTTTCAGATTCTAATTCTTGAAAAACAAAATCTTTGTCCTTGTTTTCAGATTTAAGAACATCAATATCATGCATGAGAGAATCAACAATTAAAATATGCTCTCATTATAACTAGGCATAAGAGGTTGAGCTTCTAGAAATCTAATCTTATCAAGCAAGCTAGCATTTTCAAATTTAAGAGAATCCACTTGACTAAGACAATCATTTTTATCATCAAGCAAGTAAGAATTAGCATGTTCAAGATCATCTAAGTCTACATGCATATTATTAACAATTCTAGCAGCCTTTTCTTTTTCCTTTTATAAGACTTAAGAGAGGCACAAGTATCATGAATAATAGCAATCAAAGATTCTTTATCTAAAGTGTTTAGATTTACCTCACTTGAGTCCTTACTTGTTGATGCCATAAGAGCAAAATGGCATTCTCCTTCATCACTAGAGCTTGAGCTACCACTTGACTCTTCACTTGATTCTTCACTTGAGCTTGAGTTGGAGGAGTCACTTGAGCTTGAGTGGCACTTATCTTCTCTTTTCTTGTGATGATGGGTCTTTATAACTTGTGGGCAATCTATCTTGAAGTGATCCTTCTTTCCACACTTGAGGCACTGGATGGAGGAGGACTTGCCTTTGTAGAGTTTACCCTTGGAGTACATGGCATCTTCTTTAACTTGGGAGGATGGAGAAGATTGTCCCATGATAGCTTCAATTTGAGCCTTCATTTCAGCCTTCTTCATTTTCTTTAGCTCTTTCTTCTCTTGTCTTTCAACTTCTTCTCTTTTGTCAAGTGTAGCTTCATGTTCTTGTATATTTCCAATGAGCTCTTCAATAGGGATATCCTTAAGAGACATTGCTTCTTTAATGGAAGTCACCTTGGGTTCCCACCTCTTTGGGAGAGTTATAAGGATATTTGAGTTGATCTCTCCTCTACTAATAGGATTTCCTAGAACAAAAAGACCATTCACAATGGTGTTGAGCCTTGAGTACATGTTGGCTATCCTCTCCTCCTTTCCCATCTTGAAGTTCTCAAGCAACCCTTTAAGCATGTATACTTTTCTTTCCTTTACTTGATATGTCCCCTCATAAGTGATGCATAACTTTCTCCATACCTCATAGGCTATTTCACATGAAGAAATCTAGTTGAACTCGGTGGGGGTCATGGAGACATATAGGATGTGCATGGCTCTAGCATTCAAGGTTGCTTTCTTCAAGCTAGCATCATCCCATTCTTCAATCTTTGTCTTTGGTAGTTTGTAAGGGTTGTTCACCATTTGCCACATCTCAAGACTTGATCCTTGGATGTAGAATTGAAGCCTTCTTCTCCATATAGGAAATTACTCCCATCAAATATTAGTAGGATGATCAAGTATCTCCCTCCTTGGTAGTCACCCATCTTCTCCTACTTGTTGAAGTATGCTTGGAGAAGCCTGCTCTGATACCAATTGTTGGATCCTAGATGGGTGATTAGATGCTCTAGAGGGGGGTGAATAGAGCTGAATGCACTTAAAAAAAATTTATTAGACCTTCAAGATATATCACAAGATAAGGTTGCTAAATAGGAAATTTGTGTGCAACTAAAACATGCATAGAAAGGGAGAGAGAGATTGAACATACACCAATTGATAAGATGTTTTAGAGTGGTTCCACACTTCAAACTAGAAGTGATTCAGTCCACTACCTAGAGAGGTCAACCTCTAGGATTTCTTAACCTTGCACCTTCATTATATTCATTATAAGAGATACAATACATGATCACCAAAGGACTTACCTATCCAATACAAAGAGTCTTCAACCTTACCAAAGACTTACCCACTTTGCAAGGAGTCTTCCACCTTCTTCCAAGGACTTACCTACTCTTGCACAAGTCTTTAGCCTTCAAGGAATTACCCACTCTTCTTGGATATTCCACCTTTGAGTCCACCTTCACTCGGAGAAGCTTCCACCAAGGACTTACCCACTTGAGCAAGGAGTCTTCTGCCTTCACCAAGGGCTTACCCACTCTTGCTCCAAGTCTTTAGCCTTGATCTTCACCAAGGTACACCTTCCCTTGTTCTTCTTCACCTCTCTTAGCCAAGAGAGAGAGCCTTCATCTTCATGGTTGAAATGAGAGATAGGGAGGTGGTGGTAGTGAGATCCTCACAATATATACATGTAGGACTAGCTCTCTTATAGATTTCCTACTCACTCTAATGGATGTAGCAAGTGATTAAGCTTAGAGAGAGAGAGGAGGCTGTAGGAAGCACTCAACTATAGAATAGGAACCTCACATAGAGTTTTACATTGAATGCTCCACCTTGGAATGAAGCCCAAGGGGTCCTATTTATAGCTGGGGATGCCTCTTAGCTTTTGGGGACACTTGAGAATGAAAACTATCCGTTTTGTGGCTTGCAACGGATATATTTTCACTTGTTGCAACTCCACAATGGCTAGAAGCACTTTTCTGTATAGTGCAATCGGTCGAGTTTCTATAAAGGTAACTCGACCGATAGAGTAAAAGACAAAGCCGATATTCAGACCATCAGTCGAGTTTGTCCTGGGGAAACTCGACCGACCAATGAAAATCGAATTGGTCAGGTACTCCATCGGTCGAGTTATGTGAAGTGTAAACTCGACCGATCAAAATTCATTTTCAAGATCCAATCAGGATCGGTCCAATTTGCAACTCACATAACTCAACCGATGAACGACCTGATGTAAATTTTAGAAAATGGCTTTTGAGTGCTTAAACATTCGATCTAAGTGCTCCTAATTTTTTCTAAGCTTAATTACAAGTCATACAATCATTACAAGTGATTTACAACATGATTCTAATGGATTTACATCATATTACAAAAACGTGCACTTGTATTGACTTTGACTTGTCTTTTCTCCAATTTGATATGCGCAAGTTAGGGCATTTGGAGTGTGTCTATACCTAATCTGAAATCACTCAAGTAGAGACATTAGACACCAATATGTGGAATGGTTAGTCATCATCAAAACATGGGTTTAGTCAATTTAGACGTGAGTCAACATTGACTTAATTGACCTTGAGTCAACACCCCCCCTCTAGAGTCCTTGACCCAACAACCCCAAGGGACCTCACACTTTCATAGTTCTTTTCATTTTGATTAACATAACGAGGTTATCAAATATATATTTATTTTCCAATGTTAGATATGGTGATTTACCTACTTTAGATTATAAGGTGTGTGTGAACAACTTGCAGCAAGCCCAAGATCAAATCACTATGACTCATAAATGTGGGTACTAATGGAAGATCCTTTAAAGAAGGCATTCATGATGTACCATTTTCTTAGGTAGTTTGATGCCTTATGGTTCTTGTTCTATATATAGTTCTCATTCTCTTTCATTCAATCATGACACCTACAATCCTACTACCAAAATACACCCATTTTCTTTAATTTTAGGAAAATTTTGCATCTCATACATTTTTACCTTGATGGTACCAAGATACTACTGGGCCTGAAAGTACAATTTGGGATGTCTAACATAAGGCTTGTCTAATTAAACAAATACCATCCATCCCCATTTTAACCCAAAGGGTAATACCCATACACCTCCATGTTATTTGAATACATGTTTTGAAGGATATGTAGAATATGGTACACTAGAGGGGCCTCATGCTCTCATAAGTTGACTGATGCAGGGATTTGAGTCACATTTATAGGCTATTTTTGTACTTGTTTTATGTGTTCATTCATCATCTTTGTGACTATAATGTCATGATTCATTAACTTTAGCCTATAATCATTGTATGCATCAAATTTATCTTATTTTGTCCTATTTTGAATGAATTACTAAATCCCATAGACTAACTTGTATTTTTATCTTTTTTCAGGTACCTAATGTTCCAGGAAGTGTTGATACCATCGACACTTAGTCACTGCTATCGACAACCCATCAGTGGCGACATGGAGAGATCACACCCCGTCGATACTATCAAAACATCTGTCGATGGTATCGAGAAGTCAACAGTCGAGAGTTCTTTTCCCGTCGATACTAGTGACACCACTCATCGCTACCATCGACAAGTCAACAGGGGAACCCCGTTTGGAGCAAGCTGATGTCGCTACCATCAACCATCCATCAATGGTATTGACCGGACACAGGAAGCATGAGTGCCCTAAGGTGTTGATACCATTGACACAGTTGTCGATAGTATCGACGCCGTCAGATCAGAGCTGGATTCAGAACCATACAATCTAACGACTGGGGTAGATCGACGACCATAAGTCATACCTATACCTAAAGAAAGACGGCCCAGACCAGGGTATCACGTCACATTCCACCGCATGAGTCTTGAAGGAGAGGAGAGCGAAGAACAGACCCCAGAGCTACGCCCTAGAGGATTCTAGAGCCGTAGATGGGCAATTCTAACGCTGGAAGGCTACAAAACTGGCGTCACGCATTGAGGATCATCCAGATCTTCTCCGTTTCAGGGGTTACATCATATTATCATTCATTTCCCCACGTTTTCCTCTTTCTTCTCCATATTTATCATTGAGATGAACATGCAGGGCTAATCCCCACTGTCCTTAGGATCAGGAGTAGCCCAGGGAATAACTGTATGCTAATTTTCCATTGATTATCATAATTTGTCTCATCTTTCCTAGATTTGTTGTCGTGTTTCTATCGCAATTTGCTATGCTTGATCACAATAGTTGATTTCTAATATTGTTAATTACTCTTGATGGAGGATTAGTGGTTGAAAAGGCACGATTAACACATTAGCCTATAAATTCCTTAGACGAGGTAATGTATGGTTAATGGTGGATGCCCAGAGTATTAACTAATGCACTTAGATCTAGGGTATATGTTACTACTGGTGTGGAACTGACCTAGAACTAGGTAGTGGATTGCATCGCAGAAGCGAGCAATTCTGACTACAGGCCTCCATCCAGGATAAGGGACGAGTTACGTTAGTTGTGTAGAAACTGTAATCCTAAGGATTCCTATTCCATTTGATTAAAACCAAACATTTAATTAGCACTCTTTTATTTTCTCTTATTTTATTTTATTTTACAAAAATTAATCAACTTTTCCAATCGGTCTAGCTGATCGCGACCAGTTAGTAGTAGTCTACTAAAATTTACATTTCCCTGAGTTCGACTCGGGCCTTACAAGGCCTATATTACTTCAATACATGCACTTGTGTTTAACACATGGATCAAGCGTGTCAATGACTTGGTTAATCATATAATAAATTGAGTGTCTACTAATTATGTAAAAGATCCTATGTCATATTTGAGTTCAATGAGTGGATTCTCAGACATAGATCTTGCATATTGGGGTAAGGGATGTGTTTCTTTTAGGCCGGTCTGAGGACCAAAATGACACTATCGATACATATAATGAAAATGTACACCATCATAATTTAATTAGAAATTGTGTGTTAGTTAATTTTGTTAATATAACGAGGCTTATTTTCATATTACATATTAACTTGCAAAATAATTATGCATCTTTGATCTTTTTTACATTCTTTTTCTATGATTATTGATGTATTGGAGAAAACTTCAACATGAGGAGGTGTACTTTTTAAATAACAACAACAATAGGTGTTCCTCTCCAATCAACTAACACATTTCTCTTCACTCTTTTTACATTTTATACTCATTTTTAGTGTTAATGTATTGAATTTTGGATCTTCTTGATCAAAGAAAATATCCTTACCTTTCTTGAACATGCTTAATCACTTTATTTGTTCAGGTTTGAGTTAAAGATAGCAAGGTTCATTATATGTTAAGATATCAAGGACCCTTACATTTATCAAGGTTCAAGTTCATATATCAATGTTCAAGATAACAATGTCAAATATAGAATTGAAGTTGATCTCATGATAACAAGGTCAAGTTCAGTCAAAAATTTAACTTTTGATTTTAGAATCACCAACAAAGATTATTGTATAAGAACTTTTAGAAGAGGATTGAGAATTATATATTAATAACAGTCTCGGTATGTCTTTATCTTTCAGTCAAAATTGACTTTAATTCGTCTATTTCTAATTATGACTACAAGAGATATGATATGAACATGTTTGAGAGAAACATGCGAAGAAGAATAAGCCTGCTACAATTGTCATTATTGCAAGGTGACTGTAGATTTGGGCAATAATACAATAGAGAGCAAGCATACAATCTAAAGGGCTGGTTAGCTTCATAGGGGTGAGATGAAATCAAAAGGGGGTCTATTTATAGGTAAATTTCTAAGTTTAGGGTACGTTTGGAGCCAAGAAATATCCATGGGGGTGGCCATAGGAGGTGGATCTAGAACACTTGAAAAAAAAAGGATCATTCATGTCTCATAAGTGGTACATAACGGGTGGAATCCACATAGGAATGGATTGGATCAAGAATGATGAAAAAAGGAGTTTCATCAGGGTGAGATTTGGCTACATGAACCCAAGCAGAAGTGGAAAACCTAATTGACTAAGGTAGGGGATGACCCATTCTTCGAGTCCCCTACTTCGAGCCAACAAGGGCACACACACGCGACATGGGCTTCGGTCACCAGTCAGCACTGCCACGACCCACTAAATCGGGAAACGACCCCAAAAAGGGGAAAAGATAGAAAATGGGTGATGTGAAGATGTATCTTTGTCAATTTTTAGAGGGAGCATATTGGAGTGAAATTTGGACACAAAGTACAATGTGGCCTAGAATATTTACAAAAAGTTTGAGAACAGTAGGATAAAGTTAATACTAAAAACATCCAAAAGTATTAGAAAGTCTAATCATGTAGACTTTCATTTATTAATGGTATACAGAGGGAATGAAATGCTTCAATTAAGTGTTATCAATATCATCATATCATATCATATCATTATCTAAAATTCCTTAAAATGAATGTCTAGCACTTATGTAATGATAAAATGGGGTCGTTGATCACAAGATATGGAACAAAGTTAATTGAGAAATCGATGAGAAAAAATTTACCTTTTCAAATATTTCCCTCTTTAAAGGAAATTTTGTCCCCAAAATTAAAAAATGTCCTCTAAAGATTATAACTATATACTTCATATCATATTCTCTTTCATACTCAAAATTCTAAACATGTTGTAGTTAAAAAGTCACTCATAAACTCGTATTGATCAACTACAAGTCAAAAGTTCACAATTTATTAATTTCCTTGTATAGAATTCAAATGTAAGTCATATCAAATTTGAGAAATAATCACTTTTTGATGGATGGTGAGAGAGAGGAGGGCACGCTTAGGCAGATAGGGCAACCATTTAGAATGGGGAGAGCGTGGTAGTTTGTCCTTCTACACCGCTAGGTGACATGGTCACAGTGGCTCCAGTGTTGTCACATACGATCATGATGACCAATATATTAAATCAATGACTCTCCTTCACGCATCAATGCAACAAACATGGATATCACTTCAGACAGTTTGTAGAAAAACAAGGATGACAACAATATAAACATAACTTCCAGGTTGTGATGATGATAAGTAGAAAACTCACAATTTGTAGAGCAAAGAGACACATGTTGTCTTGGCAATAAATCTCCACTGTGCATCAGTACAATTGACATGGATATTGATTCTGGTAGTTTATAGAGAAAAATGACAACAATGACAAAGAAAAAATTGTCACAAAACCTAGTGGCAAGGGCTAGCAAACTCACATTCTATAGAAGCACAAGGACACAAGATTTCTAGTAGACGATGAACCTGTCATGTTGGTTGATGGTAATTGTAAACACCATACACATCAACTTCATTTATGGAGGCTTTAAGGGAAGAGATTATTTATCTTAAAATCCATAAGACATTACAATTTATTTTCTGAATTTTCCAGATCTATTGATAGGAGATGACAATTCTCATTTCCAATCTACGTCAATACCATCTAATGCAATGCCTACAGTTATAAAATCTTTTAGAGATGTAACCACCATACGCAAAAATTATCTCTCTGATAATCTCTTTGCGGATGATCTTTCAAAGTTTGTTGAACCCGATGATATCTATGCTATCACTTACAAAGGTTCTCTAGAATTCCTCATTGGGATGGAAAAATATGATTCTCTTTATAAGCCATGGCATTTTGCAGAAATTGCTCAAATGATTGGGAAAATCACTGCATATTTAAAATTTTCTAATCGTTTGAAACACATGCGGAAGATATTTCAAGATGGAGGGTCTATGAGTTAAGAATGAACCACTTCATAGTTTAGTTACCTAAACAAGACTATCTGAATGAACTTACAAGTGGTCCTTCATCAATTTTTGGTTCTTTCCTCATGGTTTGCCACTACAAAATGACTATGTTCCTTCTCCTGATCTGCCCTCTCGAATTGTGACTTGGGTTAGGGTTCTAGATCTAGGGTTCTAGATCTACCATTGCACATGCATAACAAAGTCATAATTGAGAAAATAGGTGAAGCATTAGGAGGATTGGTCAAGGTCGATGACCATACACTCAATTGGACTAGGATCCATTTTGTAAGACTGGCATTAGAGATCAAAACTTCCATCCTGATTTTTAGCAGTAATCATAAACTTAATGGATTTTTGAGTAGAGTGTGAGTCTTTACAAGATGTACGCATTAGTTGTGGACGAATGGGACATGTGCTTAAGGATTGCAGTACTGAAATTTGGTTTGATGATGTTAGTGTTAATAAACAAGATAAGATGAAGCATGTGTCAAGTGGGTTGGAGGGGAGTACCATTGGAAAACTATGTTTGATCACAATATTCACACAAGAAGGTCTACCGAGAACAATGTCAAACTAATGAAACAAACTGAAAAAACACAACAATGCACGATTAACAAGTTTTTCTATCCTTAAAGCAGAAGATGCTCAAATTATGGATCATGTGCATCCTGATATTCATTCAATAGATTTATCACGTAATGCAAAGAATTTATGGAGCAGAAAGAGGAAGTAGGAGTTGACAAACACACTTAGTAAACAAGATACTAATAGGATTGGGGATATATATGATGAGATTCTTAAGTCAATAATAGAAGACTCAACTACACTGAATGACATAAGTGCTACATTGATATGCTAAAACGTCAAAGAGCCCTTATCTTATCAAGGTTCAAGTTCATATATTAAAGTTTGAGATAATGATTTCAAATATAGATCTGATACTTATTTAAATAGGTCTCATGATAATAAGGTCAAGATAGTCAAAGATTCCACTATTGATTTCATGATCACCACCTAAGACCATTATATAATACCTTTTAGAAGAGGATTGAGAATTAAGTGTCAATAAATATTTGTTGTATCATTCTCTCTCTCTTTCCATCTAAACCAGATGTAATATTGTCTTTTTTGTATTATGTATGCTAGAAATTTGATATGAGTATGTTTTAGAGAGAGAAACCTATGAAGAAGAAGAATACCGCTATAGTAACCATAGATGCAAGGTCACTATAGATTTGTACAAAAAATGATAGAGTGAGAGAGCGACATGGTCTAAAGGGCTAGTTGGCTTCATGGGGTGTGAAGAAGTCAAATAGGGGTCTATTTATGGGTAAAGATCTAGGTTTAGGGTACCTTGGAGCCATGAAACCTCCATGGTGGCGGCCATGAGAGGTGGTTCTAGAACACCATGAAAAGGGGGTCATTTAGGTTTGAGACATGGTGCATAAGGAGTGCAATCCTCATAGGAAGGGAGTGGGTTAAGAGTGGCAACAAAAGGGGCTTGATAGGGGAGAGATTTGACTACTCGACCTTGTTTACTTCCCCAGACTAGCTAGGACGCTCATGTCCATGCAGTCTAGGAATCAAACCCATGTCATCACTATCGCGGCCCATTAAGTCTGGAAACGACCCAAAAGAGGGAGAAATCATGAAATGGGTGATTTTAAGGGGTGTCTTTGGAAATTTGTAAAGGGAGTTAGGAAACTCTAAATGGAGTGGAATTTGGACAAAAGGATTACAATATATCTTAGAATATTTACAAAATTTTGGGGGTACATAGGATAAAGTGAGGTACTAAAATGATTGAAAGGATTAGAAAGTCTAATATAGTAGATTTTCATGTATTCAAGGTATACAAAATACCAAATTCTTCAATTAAGAATAACCAATGTCCTCAAGTCCTACCATTATCCAAAATTTATTCAAATGAGTGTCTAGGAATTATGTAATGATAAATTAGGGTCATGGATCACAAGATAACGCACAAAGTGAATTGAGAAATCAATGGGTGAAAATCCACATCATCAAAGCTTTCCCTCCTTAAAGGGAATCATGTATCCAAAATTCAAAGACATCCTCAAAATGTTGAGACTATATACCTCATGTTATATTCTCTTTCATACTCAAAATTATAATCATGATGTAGTAAAAAGTCACTCATAGACTTGCAATGATCAACTAGAGGCCGAAAGATCATGGTTTATCAAATTTTATATAGAATTCAACTCCAAGTCATTTAAAATTTGAGTAATAATTAGGATTTAGAGTCAAGATTAAATTTCTTGGATCAAATCCAGTCATGATAAAGTAAAATTGTGAATTAAGGGTCAAGATTCGACCATCAAACATCATGGGTCCAACCATTCAAGTCTTGAGTTTTAATTTTTGTCAAGATCCTAGGTGTGTTCATTCACCCATAAACAACAATCTAGCAATAATTTGGTATTTCAACATTTGATTTCTTTGTCACAAATACACCAAGTGGATGAAGAATCTAGACCTAGGTCATTTTTAGGAAAATAACCGTATGCATATATTCAACATTACCATCCTAAAGATTATCAGTGAGTAAAGATTTTGAGATCTAGGTTTTTGGTTCAAAGTTCAAAATTTTGGATGATCAGTTTGTAGGTCGACAAGATATAGTTCATTATTTTAAGAGTATGTCAAGATTTCGAGGATTGAATGTGGTAGTCAAATTGAGAATAGATCAATTATTTGAGTGTGCACCTATTCTCTACAAGATTATAACACGTTCATGACAAGATGTGAAGAGTTATATAAATAAAGAGTGACTTTAATTAAGAGCTTGATTTTTCTAGAATTTCTTCAATTGTGGGTGTGGGCTCACTGGCATGTTGTTTGTCAAAGTTTGGCAGCCCATGGAGGAGGTGGGTAGGGGCACTCCCTCCTAGAATGTCCTCCCTTTTTGATGAAATGGAAAAGAGGATTCTAATATCAATATGGCCCAAGGTGCTTATGAACCCAACTGAAGAACCTCTTTGGTTTTGTCCATTTCTTACTCTCATGTTTTGGACCTTGATTGAGCACTTAGTTGGCCTTCCAATGTGAAACTGACCTCTATTTTTGTTCCTATTTTTTGTGGCAATGAGGTTTTGATGAAGGGATGAAAGAATTAAGGGTGATGTGAATTCCTTGAGTGACTATGGATATTTTTTGGGTTTCTAGGTTGTAAAATAAACCATGAGGATCTTGCTTTGATCTTCCAACTTTCCAGGATTAAGGGTTTTTCTAGATGGTTCCTCAACATTTTATTTCTCACTAGGTTCCCTATCAAAATTTTCTTTTCCCTTATCATATTTCACACCAAAGGCATCCAATTCAACCTTGTCATTGTTCTGAGTTTGTGGATCCATATGCAAGATATATTCAACTCCATAAGTTCCTAATAATGCAAACTTTCATACAAGGTATGGAAAACTTTGATGTCAAAATTTTTATGGAGGAGGAAGGATGATCAAAACTGGTGTGCATGGGTTTCTTGGAAGAGGGTGGTTGTCCCATCTCATGAAGGTGACCTAGGATTCACTCTTCTTTCCCTGTGGATTAAAGTGTTCTCTATGAAGACTGTGTGGGAGGTCCTTACTAGATAGTCTACATGGGTCATCTTCTACAGGGAGAGATATAGACACATATATTGTAACTATGAGGATGTTCATCACTGTTATTAACTTTAGTTGTATACAAAACTTTCATAACAATGAACAAAGACATTGAAGGTATTCTTGATGTCTTCTCTCATCTTCCATGGGTTGTTGGGAGGGGTGATATATCATTCTGCCATGATCTTTGGTGTGAAGAGAATCTTGCACCATATGATTGTGTACCCCGAAGTCAGAGAGAATCTCTTAGGGTGTGTGAGGTGTGGCCAGATGAGAAGGGGTGGCAATGGGACATGATTGAGAAGATACTTGTCATTGAGGGCTAGTGACTGATCATTGATAGTATCAAGAGATAATAAGATGGAATAGATAAATCTATTTGGGAAATATCACATAGTGGAGTTTTCTCCATTCAAGCAGTGAAGATGTTTCTAATGAGAGTTTATTTGGTAGACCATCATTCCTACCACCTCCTTTCCAAAGTATTATGGCCTAAGGCATCCATCCCGAGAGCCATGTAACTGGATTGGAAGAGCATCACAACTTTATCCCTACGGATGAAACTATTGCTAGATGGTCTATTTCTATGGTATTCTTGTGTATGTTGTTGTTTTAGGGTTTGTGAAATGAGGGATCATTTATTCATTCATGGGATCTTGCATCCTTTTTTTGGTCTCAAGTTATGTCTAATACATCTAGCATCTAGGTTACCCCAAACCACAATACCTATGCATGGTTGATTGAGTGTGATTCTTATCAACATACAAGTGATTTTAATAGTTGGTTACTATGTATCTTTTTGAGCCTTGTTTCATGGTCTATTTGGGGAGCAAGATGTCGTGACAAAATAGGATAATGCTGAAATTGATGGAGACAAATTCGGGAAAGACATTGTTCAAAATGTTAACATCATCATTCAGAAAAAAAAATTCAAGAGGATGGGATGGGAAGTGAGTTTTAGAATGTGATGAGGTTGGGAAATAATAGCAATTTCGTTTGATGATACATGTGGATCTTGTCAAATGGTACCCCCGACATCTAGAGCCTTAAACTAAACATGACGATGGGATCATATCAAGATGCGAACACAACAAAAGAAGATGGATGACATGTCTAGTGAGAAAACATAATGGTAGGTATATTTTTGCATATAGGACTAGACTTAATGTTGTGGACATAGAGACTACTAGTGTTCAAGCTTTGATTATAACACTTAAAATCTATAAGTATGAGAACTGCTCAGTGATAGAAGTTGAGATGGAGGATCGATCTCTTCTCAACTTTGTTTGGAATAGGAAGAATAATCCATGGAAGCTTACACCTTACATCAGGGCTATTTAGGAGATTGTTGAGGATCATGATATGCTTTATCATCATGTTATAAAGGAATCTAATTGTATTGCTAGGGAAATTAGCTTTTGGAGAAGATATAGGGTGGAAGTTGAAATTTTTAGATACCCATATCTCCGCCCCACATCATAGGCCTTATTCATCTAGAGGTGATGGGTACCCCCTACATGAGATTCTCTTGTATAGATACAAAGTCTAGGTAGTTTTTATTGATTCTTGCTGATGGAGCTGATATGACCTAGGCATGTCTTTAGTCTCCATTTATAGATTGGTGGGTATAGGCGTAGCTTTTAGCCTTTGTTGTGGGATGATTTTCCTTTTCATATCTCTTTAGGTTGATGACCTTTTTTCTAAACATTGCAATGTAATCTATTTTTTGATTGGCCTGCTATGAGGAGAGAGGGATGAAAAGAATCTACTCATGACTTTAATTAAAAAATGTATGGAAAACTTAAACTTAAGTCAATTTTTAATGATTTAATTCAAACTTTATTTTTTCCATCATAGATTACCCATAATCGAGAGAACAAAGTTCAAGTCAAGACACATATCTAGGGAGAGAAAAGATAGGAAGTAACCCTACTTTATTCTAGATGGATAGATTAGGGTAATCCTTAGAGAAAAATGACATGATAAAAGACTCTCTAGGGTTTCAAAGGAGAACCTTTATGTATGGTTTTGGATCAACAATATCTAGGAGAGCAGAGAACCTCAACTACTATTGTGAGATGGATTGGAGGTGATTATAGTCCAAACCCCTAGCCTAGTCACCTCAATATTTACCATTGTGAACCTCTAGAGTTTCCTAGGTTCAATATATTGGAGAAATTATTTACTTAATGCATATGGAGGTGTGTATGATCTGATACCAGATATCATAGAACTTCTATTACCCCAAACCCAATCCCATTGCTCACATAGACACTGTTAAAGGGATTGAAGTGTCCATCCCTATGAATCCCAAAGCAATCACACAAAAACATATGAAAAACGAAATAATATTCTCATTTTGTTAATTTGAACCATAAGGTTTACAAAAGGGGCTTGAAAGTGACATGATATGAAAGTTACATAAACTAAAACTAAAAAGTAGCTACTAGATTTCAAGAGCTTTTCTATGTCCCATGAACTTCTTGTTTGTGAATCTTGATCAAAGTTGCTCAAGTTATAAAGTGAAAGAATGTCTAGACCATTAGTCATCATCAAACTAAAATCAAGAAAATCATACACAATCAATGCAAATACATTGGTATGCATTTAAAATCAAAATGAAAATTTATTTTTAAAGAATATAATGCTTGGAAAAAGATAATATAAACCACATGAATAAAACAAAAGTCAAGAAACTTTAGTTTTTTCATAATCAAACATATTTTATTTACAAATTTCATTATACTCTAGAAGACATCTCCACTAGGGTCAATGTCAGGGCCAACATCACACTGGATGGATCCAAGCAAGCCATGACTACTTGAGGAATATCAAGGTACCCTTTAAAAGTGTGGCCTTACCCTAACAATCACGAGTAGTTGCACTAACACTTGCGACCTTACCCAAAGGTAGGTGCAACAAGGTAAGATGATGCTTGTTCCCTTACCTCAATATATAGGTAGGTGCAACAAGGTAAATTGAGGTTCTTGTAATGGAAATCTATCTTATAGAGAAAGTATTTTCAAATTCAATGTAAGAATTTAAGAACATATTCAATAAGAACAAGGTAGCTCAAACAAGTAGAGTATCCAAGCATATGGACTCCTACATAAACACAACAAGCAATATCATAATCAAGGTCAATATGAGGATAAAACATACCTTCAAGAGTGAAGTAAGATATTGAGTAGGACAACTCAAAATTATTATATCATGGAATGTAAACAAGTACATATTCTTAAAAAATAGGAATTTGAACCTATTGGTGCTACAAGGAAAAAATAGGGTTTTTAAATCTTATTAGTGATCTTTTAGGTGTGGTATTCATCCATGATCACAATTTCATGTTTCCAACATTAATAAGACTAATATCCTGTTCAACACTTAATCCTAAATCATAGTCACTATGGTCAACTAGTCAACTCAAGATAAAGATTCAAATATAGATTCTACAAATGATTACAAATTGTATTAGATTCTAAGATTAAATCATTAGCAGAGTCCATTATAAAAATATTTAATTAGATGACAATAACCGAATATCAATTATTTTCATAAGTATGAGTATTAAAAGTTACTTAAAGAGGTATATATAGTGACTTGGATCCACAATAATTAAGGTTAGACTGTTCAACATATTCAAGTAATCAAAATTTCTTAATATGTCAACAATATCATATAAAAGCGTACACATGTAGATGAATGACCTATTAGGTCATTATATTTTAAAAACATCAAGGACCCTTAATCTTATCAAGGTTCAATTTCATATATCAAATTTTAAGATAAATATTTCAAATATAAATATGATACTAATTCAAATAGATCTCATGATAACAAGGTCAAGTTTAGTCAAATATGCGACTTTTGATTTCACAGTCACAACCAAAGATATAAGAAATTTTATAAGAGGATTGATAATTAGATTGTGTCCATCTCATTCTCACAATCCAAACAAACTATATTTTTGTCTATTTTTATTATTTGTGTGAGAGATATGACATGAACATGTTTGAGATAGATAGAGAGAGATCTTCAAAGAAGAAGCAACATGCTACAATAGCCCTCAGCTGCAATGTGGTTGTGGATATGTAAACACATGTGATAGTGAGTGAGGGTGTGATCCAAAGGGTTGGTTGGCTTTGTGGGGGTGAGACAAAGTTAAACATGGGTCTATTTATAGGTAAAGATTTGGGTTAGGGTCCTTTGGAGCCAAGAAACCTCCATGGCGACGACCATGGGATCTAAGACACCCATGAAAAGTAGGTCATTTAGGTCCAAAAAGTTGTGCATAAGGAGTGGAATCTACATAGGAAGAGACTAGGTCGAGAATGGTGACAAAAGGGGCTTGAACGGGGTGAGTTTTGGCTACCCAACCTGGGGCAATGATGGAAACCCTAGTTGCTTGAGGTAGGGGATGACTCACTAGTTAAGTCCCTTGCCCTAGGCCTCGTGGGCCATAGGTGCATCAAGCTTGGGCTTGCAACTTGAGTCAGTGCCTCTGTGGCCTTTGCAGATGGGAAATGGTTGAAAAAGGGGAAAAAGATAGAAAATAAGTGATTTTAAGGTATACATTTGGAAATTCAGAGATGAAGCTAGGAAACTCCCATTGGAGTGAACTTTGGATACAAATCTCATGACATTTCCTAGAGTTTTTACAAAAAGTTTGGGATCCATAGGATAAATTTAGGTACTAAGATGATCTAAAGGATTAGAAAGTCTAATATAAATAGATTTTTACATACTAAAGGTATACAAAGGTATCAAATTCATCAATTATGTGTCATGAATGTCCTCAAATCACACCATTCTCCAAATTCCTTTAAAATGAGTGTCTATCAATTATGTAATGTTAAATTGGGGTCATGGATCACAAGATAAGGCACAAAATGAATTGAGAAATCAATGGATGAAAATCCACTTTATGATAGTTCCCTGGTCCTATATCAGGATGGTTAATAAACCCAACCTCTAGTGTCTTTCTTAATACTATGCCTAAAAGATAACATGGGATGTCAATTACAGCTTGTAAAGGACTTGTACATGATATTTAGTTTCATTTGACAAAAGGAAAGACACTTTATTTTCCTTTCACCTTAATAATAAGTCCATGTTAGAGGATTAAGTAAGATAGCCATGTATCCTTGTACTACACATGTTATCTATGTGTTTGTGAAATATTCCAAGTTAGGAAGAAGATGGATATTTGCATTTGTTTATTTGTTTGTTTCCTAACAACTTAATTTATTCTTACGTGGAGAATTTCATGTCATAGTTAGTTAGCATTCTACAAAGGAGGCACAAGACATTTCAATAGTCTTAATCTTCATTAAGAATTAAAAAAACAAGTTTCTTCTTAGGTACTTTACTTTTATAGCCAATGTCTATTATGAAAAGGGTCATATGATCATTGAATATAGTGAAGATATAATTTCTAATAGCATTAGAAACAATACCAATATCGACACCATATCTTATACTCCACATTCGTATTTACAATGTATGATAGTAATGGCATATGATTGTTGCCATAGATGAGATTAATAGATTTATTTTAGTTGTTATTATCCAAATGATCTCCGATAAAGTTCATGTTTTGAAATGTGGATTCAAAAAATATACAAATAGAAATATCTATAGTGAAATTGATGTAATAAGGCATAAATTAGAACTTTGTAATCTTATTATGGATCGAAAGTATCATAATCTTATTTAGTATGCTAGGTTGTTCACAAAATCTACTCTACAAAACCTTGATTGTGTATATGTATATTGCAAATGTTGACCTAAAAATATTTACATGGAAATATATACATCAAAACTACTTCAAATGTGTCAAAAATGAAACTATTTATAACACATTTATAAGAAGTTTTAGCCATATGTATACATTACAAAGTTTTTGTATCGATGGAGCCGGGACGAAAGAAAAGAGGCATGACTAAAGGGGCATATGCTTTGCGCCACCATGGGGTCCTAGATTCAGACAGTCATTTTAGAAGGGGGAGAATGCTTGGAAACTGAAAGGGAGTTCGACTGCACCTAATGATGATCCTTCTGTCATCTCATATCTAGAAAACTACTCCAAGTGGACCGAGTTTGCAAGGCCAGAGAACATTGTTCCATTGAATCAGAGGGATATGCGTGTTCTATAAGGAAAACATATCTACCCAAAGGAGGAGGCAAAGAAAATGCTAGCAAGTGGGGAAAATGTCTATTTGGTTACATCATTGACTTCAAGCCTCATATTCTGACCCTTTTAAACTACCTCTGCTGGTTATGGGAGCCGGTTGGTCCTATAGAGATATTCAATCAAGGAGATGGAATGTTTCTGATTAAGTTTACTAAAGTGGATGATCTGAATCATGCTTTGAAAGGTAGCTGGTATGTGAAGAATAGACCTCTTCTCTTAGCAAGGTGGAAACAAGGTCAAAAAAATGTGATGCAAAAGATGTTTGAGGTGTCGGTTTAGGTCATAATCTATTGTTTACCTATTGAAATGTGGGGCATCAAGATGTTCAAAAAAATTGGTTCTTACATTAGAAAATTCTTATTAAAGCTGACTCAAATTTTCCAGAACATATTACTCTGGCTAGTGATGATGGTGATATCCATAACATTGAATTATCTAAAAATGGTTCCCATATAGATGGCATAAATGTGGTTTTTTTGGATATGATGAGCCGTTTTGTGTCCCTAATATGAAAGAAAATGGTAAGAAAAAGAAAGGTTGGTTAGTTAAAGAACCTTTTCCTACTGTTGTTGTAGCAGTAGTGGATGATGCAAAATCTAATTTTGAGGAAAACACTCAATTCTTGAATCCTATTCTGTTAGCTCACAATAGTGATCTAGTTAAAAAATCCTCTATTTCTAATACTAGTAGATCTACACCAAACACTCATGTTCCAATTATCTCCTCTAGTTCTAGTTCAAAAGATATTGTGGATGAGGAAGGTTTCTAGGAGGTGACAAGCAATAGGAATAGCTCTCATCCCAGTGTCGCGGTTAAGCCTATTATAGAAATTTATTATAGAGCCAACAATTAAGATTTTCACCAATGAAGCACAAATTTAGAGGTCTAGAAATATTTAGCAAAGATACCCTTGTTGAGCCTAACAACGCAACAACCCATGTCGTTAAATGATTCATCTGATGCACATCTCTTCTTGAAATGTGAGAGGTTTAAGTAATAAAATTAAATTTGTTCAAGAAGAGGTTTATAGGTCGATAAGTGATATTTTTGTTCTTATTGAAAAGAAAGTGAGAGATAACAAAGTGAATAAAATTCTTGCTGAGTACTTTCTTGATTACAGTTGGTTGTCAAATGATGACTCTCATGTCTGGGGGAGAGTTGTGGTCCTCTTTAGGGAGTGCACTATTGAAAAGATTTTAGAGAGTGATCAATTTCTACATGTTAAAGTGGATGTGAATAGCTTTGTTTCTCTTATGATAGTGGTGTATGGGCACAATGGTGACTCTAAGAGGACTACTTTATGGAATAGTTTGGAATTTTTTAATGATAGTATTGATTTGCCTTATTTTATCATAGACGATGTTAATGCTGTAAGAACTGAAGGTGAAAGATTTAGTAAGAATCCTCCAACAAAAAAGTCCATGGAAGAATTTAACAATTGTATGATGAATACTAGCTGGGTGGTCCTTATTTCTCTTGGGATAATCATCAGAGTGGAGAAGGTTTCATCACATCTAAGATTAATAGAGTGTTCCATAATTCTCAATTTCTTGTGGAAACTCCAGAGTATTGTGGAGAACTAATTTCAAATTCTGTTAGTGATAATAAAAGGATCTCTTTAAAGCTTGGGAACCTGAGAATTGTTAAAGTCCCTTTCTGTTTCATTAATGCTTGGACTCTTAGGAGTGACTTTCTTGATGTTGTCAAATTTGCTTCATTTTGTGATGAACCTATTCATAGTATGTTCAGATTATATAAAAAGTTCAAAACTGTTAAAATTTCTCTTAAGAGGTGGAACAAGGAATTTGTTGGTGACCACTATGATAATGCTAAAAGCTTAAGATTTCTTGCTGACGCAACTCAGAATGAATTTGATCTATATTCTTTCAATGAGACACGAAGAGAGAAAACTAAAAAAGTAAGGTTTGAAGCTAAAAAGGTTGATCTAGCTGAAGAACTCTTATTGAGGGAAAAATCTTGTATTCATTGGCTTAAGGAAGGTAACTCAAATTCCAAATTATTCTACTCTTATTTGAAAACCAGAAGGCATCTTAATTTTATGAAGAGTATTATGGTTAATGATCATTTTTCTCACAATCCTGAAGTCATTAGAAGCATTGTGAAGGACTTCTTTAGTAATATGTTCAATAATCATGACTTAAACAGTGACATGTTGAAAGATGACTGGCCTGGATCCACTCTCACTGATGAGTAACACATTAGTATCATGCTTCCTATTACCAGGAAAGAGGTGGATGCCATTGTTTTAAACCTGAATGTGGATAAAGCTCCTGGCCCAGATGGGCTGAATGGTAAGTTTTTTAAACCAACTTAGGATGCCACTGGGTATGACACTATCGAATATATTAAGGAGTTTCTCTTCTGATTCTATGCTTGAGGAGGCAAATAAGACTTTTATTTCCTTTATTGCTAAAGGTAATGATTCATCTATGATTTCTAATTGGAGACCAGTTGCCCTTTGTAATATCTTTTATAAGATCATATCCAAGATTCTTGCTAATAGGATTCTGAGGATTTTACCTTTGATCATTGACATCAATAAGTGTGCCTTTATTAATGGAAGAAGCATTAAGGTTGCTACTCATTTTACCAATGAGATTTTGAGTGAGTTCAAGAAGGATTTTTGTCATCTTTGTATCCAAGCTGATATCTCAAAAGCTTATGATTCAGTTAAGTGGAAGTATCTTTTTTCAATCATGTACAAAATGGGGTTTCCTTTGGAATGGATTAAGTGGTTTTTTGTCATTCTATCATCAACTTCATATCAGGTTCTTATTAATGATGAACCTACTAAAATATTTACACCCTCAAATGGTTTGAGGCAGGGGGATTCGATTTCCCCCTAACTTTTTGTTATTGTGATGCAATGGTTAATTGAGTTACTAAAGGAGGCTATGAGAAAGAAGGAGCTCTCTCCTATAAAAGCTTCAAAGAATTATAGCATTTCCCATTTAATCTTCTCTGATGATCTCATGATTTTCTTGAAGGCTTCAACTAGTAATGTTGTTTGTATCAAGCATGTACTTGATAAGTTGGTTCTGATTCTGGTCTCTCTATTAGTCATCATAAAAGTTATGTGTTTTTATAGAAAGAAGGTGAATATTGGTCCTATTCTGAATATTCTGAAGATTCTTGAGGGAAGTCTTGAATCCAACAAGTATCTGGGCTTACCTCTCTTTACTGGTAAATTATCTAAGAGCTTCTGTGATGGACTCATTAATAAGTTTAAGAGCAAGCTGGATTCTTAGAAAGCAAAATTGTTGAGTTTTGCTGGTAGGTTGGAGCTCATTAAGCCTACCTTGTCTTCTTTGCACCTTTATTGGCAAATGTATTTTCCACTTCCATTCCATATCCTTGATGTCATTGAAAATATCTACAAGGATTTCCTTTGGGACCAAACTAAAGGGAAGCAAAAAATTCACTTAGTTAGCTAGATAAGATTACTCTCCCTAAGGATGAAGGTGGTTGGGTATAAGAAAAGGAAGGGAAGTTTCTAAATCCTATATTATAAAAAATGCCTGGGATGGTGCTACAAAAAAAGATAGTTGTGGGTTAAGTGGATTTTTGCGAAGTATTTGAGGAAGACCGCCTTTTGGTGTGTTGCAGAATCATCCAACTTTTCATCGATGTTTAATAACCTAATCAAAGTTAGATGCTTTTTCAGCCTCTTACTAAATTTCATGTTGAGGATGGTTCTTATATGAAAATTTGGTTGGATCCATGGATAAATTCAAAATTCTTATATGATTATATTGGAGGCAATATTTCTATTTGATCTGGTCTTAATGTTGATGGTTTTTTTAGCTCCATGATTAAGGGAAAGGAGAGGTGTATTCATTCATCCAGGTCTAATTATATCATTCTGAAATGTATTACTGATAATGGCATAAGTATTGGATCTGTTGATTGTATTACATGTCTGGAAAAGGAAGATGCTAGCCTGAAGGATTTCTAGAATGTATTAGACTGATAGGTGATGAAAATCTTATGTTTAAGTGGATTTGGAGTGGTAAGGCTCCTAGGAACCTTATGGTACATGCTTGGAAGGTTTGTCTTGACAAACTTCCAACATATGACTATGCTAGGAGAAGAGGTATTATTGTTGTTCCAGTGCATTTTTTATGCTTTATGATTATGAAGATACCAATCATCTATCCTTTGACTGTGAGTATGTGAAGAAAATTTGGTCTGCCTACTATTCAAAGATGTTGATTACTTCCATCCCTATATCTATTTCTGACTTTGTATTTTTCAAAAAGAATCCAGATAAAATTATTGCTCGCTCTGTTCTTTATAACCTCTAGATGGAAAGAAATCAAAGAGTCCATGAGAATAAAAATTGGGATGATCAAACATTACTGAAGAACATCTTATCTATGATTGAAGTGTTTAGTTGAATCCTTTCTTTTTCTCTCTGGCCCTAGTTATGGATGTGTCTGCTCATATTTCTTATGCTGCATTCTGTTCTATTGTTTCCTACTGAAGCTTTGTTTTGAGGCTGTTATGATTCATGGGATATGCTCTTTGGATCAATTTTCTTCTCTGGGGTTTTTCTATTCTTCACAGTGTCAGATTTGATGCTTTAAAGTTGTTGGAGTTATGAGTTCTCTATTTTTTAGGGTGTTCTATGTTTTATCTACTATCTGAATTATTGTTCTGCTGGGCTCCTTTCTGGTTATATATGAAAATCCTTCATGGTGGTTATGTGCTAAAGCTGTGGGTTCTTCTCTATACAAGGGTGCTGATATGGTCATCTGAAGTTTGTGCTTGTTTTCCTCTCCCGATTCAGATATTTTCTATATTATTCTATATTCTTCAAAGAGACGTACATTATGTTCTTTTTTTTACCTTTGTTTATGTACAAACTTTACAAAAAAATTCATAGAAAGAAACAAAATTTTAACTGACAAAAAAAAGAAATTTTAGCCATATATATCTTATCATAAAAATGTTGATTCATGGGAAGCTTTTGTGTACCAAATTTTCCTATGGATGGTCCTGCATGTGATACCTGGAGAAAATATTTATTATGACAATAAAAAATACATCCAAGAATTGTATTTAAGTTAATTACAAGTTAACTTCATAAGTGACCCACCTTTTTAGTTTTAATGACAAAATTGTGAAAATGAGCATGCCTTTAATATATTTATCATTCTTTCTTTAGTGATATGGTGATAATTGTTTCGAACTTCTTTACTATTTTGTATGTATATCTATCTCTATCTGATTTTCATCAACTCATCTCTCCTCTGCCTTTTATCTAGTATTCTCTATCGTTTGATAAAATCATTAGATAGGTATTTTGAACTAAGTTTGTTCAATTACATGCATAAACATACATCGTATTCTTTGTGATATAGGAAATGATGGATCCTGCATGTAAATTAGATTATTTGATTACTATATATAACATGAAATGTATATGATCACTCCCATGTAAATAACTAAAGATATCACTTAAGGAATTTTTTTGGGTGTAGATCTTGGATGTGAGTGCTTTCCTTTATGATTATATGTGGAACACCATGTAGTGTACAATCTCCATTAGTGTAGAACATCTGTCTGCCTAAAATACATCATACAGATCAATGCAATTTCACAAAATATTTGTGTATTGGAAAAGTATAATTTTGTTGAATCAATTGATGGGTTTGTCACAGTTTTCTAATACCATTTTTGTATAGGAAACCTATCTATAATTGCATAGAATGAACTATTTAAAGATAAAGCATAAGGAAAATGATCGATGTTGCATTATAACTACACGTTTTTCCTTTGTAGTAGACATTTATAGGAAATAATAGTTTCATGATATGTATAATGTACAATATGGATGTGTTACAATTCGTTGTATACGAAACCTAATTGTGAAGTAAAAATAATTAAGGAATTCAAAAGAAAAATATATCTCCTAGACACATATAATTGAAATGTACTTCTCTATGTGAAGTGGCATATCACTATGTTTGAATGATCCATAACTTTTAGATAATGAAAAGCTTACATAATTTGATATGAAAGTGTCAAGAGCTTTCATGTTTAATGACTATGGATCACTTTCGGGGTATGATTTGTCCAGGTTCATAAATTGTTACCCAGTGGTGATTATCAATGGCTTATGTGTTTTTTTTTTGTCTAAGGATTGCTGCTTGGCATGATCTGTTTCAAGTGAAATTGTTAAATGTTTTGGACTCTGATTGTATACGCATGTTGAATGGTAAAAGATCCACCCCATTTTCATGTCATGGATTGTTGACAAGTAATCAAATATATTCTCGGGTATATTAATCAAAATGGCATATACTTAAGGTGACAAAAAAATCTGGATTTAGCAGTCCCACAAAAACAATACCGAAGTAGGTCACTTTGCTGAGAAAAATCCACTTATAATGGTGAATTCCATGTCTAATGAGTGAAAACATCACTCCATTGATGCTTTTGATTTTAAATAAAAACGAAAACACCTGATCAAATGGTGGCGTGCTCCCTTTTACTTTTTTTTTCTCTTCATTTTTTTAATTTAAAGGCGGCTAATAAAATGAAGTTTTTACTCGTTGGGCGAGAAGTGCCACGCTTGGTGGTGTTTTATACCTAGTGAAGCTATATTCGGAATTACTTGCTTAGTGTGCTGTATTCGGAATTTTGATCCGTGTTCCTATATTATTACCCAGGTTGAAGGGGCAATGGAATGAAGTCAAGAGGAGTTAAGTATATTGAGATCGATACTTGATAGCTTGCTTGAGGAAAATATTTCATGTACTGATGGATTGTGTTACCGGGTGGAGATGCTCTAAGGCACAGAGCCAAAGACTATCGAATCAAGTGTATGTGACATACAATGTTGCGTTAACCTTCAAGTGTTGTCCTGCTTATAGACTATGGTTCCCAAGCGTACAACTCGTAGTACTGTTGAAGAAGTTTTTTGGTATCTTGTTTAACAATCAAGATTTTTTAGAAGAATGGATAGACAACGCGTACTGGTCACTACTACAAAAATGACTTATAACGTCACTTTCAAAGGCGTCGGTTGTATAAATACACCGACACCTAAATAATAAAGCGTCGGTTTATATAATAAACCGACATCAATCTGTGAAGGATGACCAGACACGAGAATCACTTTTATTCAGTGTCGGTTCCTTAATAACAAACCGACGTCTAAAATTAACCGTCAAATCCAAAATTTTCAACGAAAAAAATTACCTCTAAAATTTAACATATGGCGTCGGTTATTAACTAATAAACCGACGACTAAAGGTTATTCGCGAGACAGAAATTGGACACATTTTGGTCGTCAGTTTTACAACAGTGACCGACGCTTATGGGTTTTTTCGCGCTGTTCGCGGGAAATTTTTTACACCCTTTGAGCGTCGGTTTTTGATATAAACCGACGACTATGGTCATTAATCGAGAACAATTTTTTTAATCGGCATATGTAGATAGACGTCGGTTTTTTTCTAGTTAAAACCGACGACTATCATTGAGAATAAGTGTCAGTTTTTCTGTAGAACCGACACCTTTAGTTTTATGTGTCGGTTTTATTTAATAACGACACCTAATGTTAACTTAATAGTACCCACGCGAGCCCGACTCTTCCCCTTTCTCTTTTTCATTCATCTCGATTTCGAGGGTTTAAGCTCTGGTGACGATTCCTCTGCTCACCGCTCCTATGTCACTGCTCGCCTCCACCGCCGCCGTTTGCTGGTCCTCCGGTTGCTACGTTCCAGGCCAACCGCCGCCCTAGCTCGATCGCCCGCCCTCTCTATTCGCCGCCCACCTCGGCGCCACCAGTAGTTGCGTGTGGTACCTCTCTGCTCGCCCACCCTCTCTGCTCGCCGCCCACCTCGACGCCATTACCACTCACCAGTAGCTGCGGTGCCGGCGGCTAGTCAAGGGACAAGAGGCAACTTGGGTTGAGCCACTGGACCTGTGAAGGATCTTCAAATTTTGCAAGGTGGAGAGGAGCTTGTCCGCCTGGATTCTGCTTGTCGAAAGGTGAGGAACATGTTACTTTGGGACCTTCACCCTGCTCGTGCTGTTTGATTTTCTTGATTTTTGATTCGTCTCGTTACAAAACAACAACCTGGAACCGATAGATTCAGTCCCTTCTTAGGGACTTGTCTTCCTCAATTAGAGTGATCCCGAAAGTCTTACCTACTAAAATGCAAGCTTATCTGCCACAATGATTGGAGGAACATAATTAGCATATCTTCTTGCCTGCTGTTTGTACCCCTAGAAAATAACGTTCTATGGTGTGACAGAGTGAACTAGGTATGGATCCCAAGTAGATGAAGTGGGTATTAGGGGACATGACATATAAATGTTGAAAGTTTTCTTCTCTTTACTCTTTTAATGCTGAAACATGAGATCTTTCTGTTGCTTTTCTACCTTTCATGCATTAGATTTTAGTTCAAAGATGAGACAATTTACATTATAAGTAATCTCTTTCAAAGAAGAATGTATGAATCTATATTTACATTATAAATAATCTCTTTCAAAGAAGAATGTATGAATCTATATTTCAAATCAATGCATGGTGTTTCATGGTCTCTCTTCCTAATGAGTTTGGTTACACATATCTGTATATCAGGTTAAGGACATGTTTATGTTGTGACACGTTGAGTTTTTTTCTATGTTATACCCACCATGATTTGTGTTATAAAATAATATATTGATTAATTTAGGAAGCATTGATATGTTGTTATGGCTGTCCACAAGTGTTTTTATAAGAAAATTATGTGTTGAATGAGGTTGTGAACAAGGGACTGGTGTTATATTATATTGGCCTAGAAACCCATCCAAGATTTACTCATTAGGAGTAAATCTTGGATAGTCCCCAGTTTGGGACTGTTCTTGAACACCTAATCTCACTTAGGATGTAAGTGTATAATGTGTATTTGGTTTTCAAAAAAATTCCGGTAGCATTTCCCCGTTTGTTCTCTAAGTACATATGTACTTGGAGAACAACGGGAAAATGCTGCTGAAATTTTCTTGAAAAACCAATACACATTATACACTTACTAGTGAGATTAGGTGTTCAAGAATGAGATAGGTGGTATACATTTATTATATATAAGAATGACATCACATGTATAAACCCTAAAGTTTTAACCATAAACTCTAATTTGTTTACCCTATACCCTAATCTTGTTGTAATATATACTTATTTTCTCTTTGATCATAGAATGGATAGATCATAGATGTTCATTCGCAATCGTTGCATCCCAGAATTTATTTCTGGTCTTGATCAGTTTATTAGATTTTCCGAGGAACATAGGAAACAACCTGGAGATAGGTTCTACTGTCCATGTAGGCATTGCGGTAACAACTTGAAAGTTAGTACTGGTGAAGAAATCAGAAGTCATGTCATGTGCAACGGGATTGTACAAGGCTATACAGAATGGCACTGGCATGGAGAGATTTCAAACTCGAAACCAGTGGATGTCGATAGCAGTGCTTGTGTGGAAGAAGAAATTGTCTTTGATGACGTAGATGTGAACAAATCAGTTCCAGTAGACATCGTTGATGTGATGTTGGATAGTTGTGGGGTAGAGCACACCAAAATTGATCCACATCCCATGTTTAGAAACATTGTGCATGATGCTGAGATACTGTTATACATGGGTTGTAAGTTTACGAAGCTTAGCGCTGTGTTGAGATTGTATAAACTGAAAGATAACAATCGATGGAGTGATAAAAGCTTCACGTCATTGTTGTCTTTGTTGAAAGAAATTCTTCCTGAAGGAAACGAGCTGCCGATCTCAACATACATGTTAAAGAAATTGTTGTGCCCAATGGGAATGGAGGCCAAGAAGATACACGCATGCAAGAATGATTGTGTATTATTTCAAAAGGACTATGTGGATTTGAAATATTGTCCAAAAGGTGGTGCGTCAAGGTATAAATTGACGACTTCGGGGGAGTCCAAAACTGGTTCTCCTGCCAAGGTGATGTGGTATCTACCTATAATACCACAGTTTCAACGCTTGTTTGCCAATCCTATATATGTGAAGAATTTGAGGTGGCATGCAAATATTAAGAAAAATAATGATGGGATCCTACGACATGCGTCTGATTCCCCACAATGGAAGAAGATTGATTTATTATACCCTGAATTTGGTGAAGAGGACAAGAATCTAAGACATGGGCTTTGTATAGATGGGATGAATCTGTATGGGACATTGAGCAGCCAACATAGCACTTGGCCAGTTATGCTTGTTATATACAATCTTCTTCCCTGGTTGTGTATGAAAAATAAGTATGTTATGTTGTCGCCTTTGATATCGGGCCCTAAACAACCTGAAAATGATATCGACGTTTATCTTGAACCTATGATTGATGACTTGAAGAAGCTCTGGGGTGAAGTTGTGATGACCTATGATGCTTCACGAAGAGAGACATTTTGTGTGCACGCTATGTTGTTTTGCACTGTGAATGATGTTGTGTGAATTATATATCATCTTTTTACATGTTATCACACACAAATTTGGCTCATTCTGTTATAATTCAGTCTCTTTTTGTATTACTTTTTCCATCCTTTTGTTATTCTACTTATCCCATAACTTGCATTGCAGATTTGCCACAAAAAGAACTGAATTTGGATGTTATTTCTACTGAAACAGCAGAATGCACGTCGTGCAAGTCCAAGCTTTGCAGAGAAAGACTGGATCGCTCAAACAACAGAATGCACATCGTGCAAGTCTAAGATGCACGGCATGCACCTTTCCATAGAAAAATCGGTTCGTTCCGCCAGAAGAATTCACGGCGTGCACGGAGAAAACGCACGGCGTGCGGGTTTCCAGAAGTTCGTAGAAGGACGAACGCATGACGTGCACACCAATGCACGACGTGCACCTGGAACACAAACTGCTGAAGAAATATTTTGGAAAGTCGTACGGCGTGCATATCCTCAACGCACTCCGTGCATAGATCAACCCGATGCAAACTGCACTACAGGTGCACGACGTGCACCCAAAATGGACGACGTGCACCTGGAAGTTTCAGAAATTCGAAAATTCAGAATACGATTTTAAAACAAAGAGGGAAGGCAAGGGACGGTTATGTTGGGTCATTTAAAGAGTTTCTCTTATCCCAGAGCCAGAGGAGAGAAGAGGAAGGCGAATTTGGAGGGATCCAAGGTGGTTTCTTGCATAAGGAGACCATTTCTTCTTCTCTACTTCTCCATTGTCTTCTTCAAGGTGCAGCCAAGCTTCCCCAACTCCGAGCAGCTTCTTGGGAGAGGAGTTAGTTCGTCTTGGAGCATCTAGAGAAGGGGAATTTCATCCCAAATCCGGAATTCTTCCTTCTTGTGGTTACATCTTCAGTTCTCTTTGTCATTTCCTTTCTAAACCATGCCTAGAACTAAAATTTCTGTAGTAAATCTATTGTGCATCATTATGGATGAGTAGACTCCTTTTTCTTGGGCATGGGAGAGTAGCTCCCATGTAATAGCATGTATGGAACAAGTAATTTCTTACTAAATACATTTGTTTCTTGTTTTCTAACCATGAAAGTGTCGGTTACTCTTTTTCTTGCATGTATTGTTGGCCACCTTATATGCATATTTTCTGCCTTCTTGCTTGATCTGAGAAGATAAGTAGGAATGTATGGAGGTGCTCTTCTTGGCAACTCTTCCTCTTCTACAAGAGTAGAGAGGGATGAGTTGAGGATCTGTTTGTGATAAAAAAACGAAATTCATACACGAGAGTGTTGTTTTGAGTTATGATCATTGCATTTGCACCGGGAGGTGAAATGTAGCACAACTTTTCCTTGAAACATGACCTTATGTATGTTTAAATTATTGTGTTCCCTTGATTGCTATGATATGTGAATGAAATCCTAATGTCCAAGATTCCTAATCATTCTAAAATCGAACTTCTTTTTGTGGTTCTTGCTTGCTAGTTAGAATCTCAATTTCCTGTAGTTAAAATATGAATTTTATGCTTTTAGGCAATTCTTCTCTACTCTTTAATATCGATCTAGATTGTTCAACTTTAGTACTGTTGTGCTCAATTAAGTTAACTAAGCTCCTTGTGTTTGAAATTGACTATACTACCCCCGTATACTTGCGGAGTTTGGTTAAGTTGAGTAAACTATCCTTTACTTGGATTGAAACTCGTTAGTGTAAACAACCAACAAGTTTTTTGGCGCCGTTGTCGGGGAGCTACGGTAATTTAATTGGAGTAATAAGTACTGATTAGTATTCGAGACTAGATCATCACTCATAATTTTCAAATTTCCATATACCTCTTAATTGTGTTCTTAATTTCTCTTGTTATTTTTTAGGTTGTATGCGTCGCTCACAACGAGGTCTTCAAACATCCGCTTTGTTAGACCTTGAAATAGAGAGAACTCTTTCAAGTTTGAGAAGAACAAGAAGAGGGGAACAATCACTATTTGGAGGCACTTCACCATCACCACCGCCATCGTCATCACCACCGTCTTCTTCATCTTCTGCAGTAGCTACGCCAAGTAGTCCGACCATGGAGGACGATCGTCCCTTAAAAGACTTCGCGATGCCGGTTGCCACAAATATTTGTGGAGCCATTGACTTGCCTGCTGTAGAAGCAAATAACTTTTTGATTGCTCATTCTATGATGCAAATGATACAGCAGCATCGCTTTGGGGTACAGCCAATGAAGACCCAAGTCTTCATGTTGTAGAATTCCTGGAATATTTGAATACTTTCAAGATTAATGGAATGTCTGTTGATGGGATTAGACTTATCTTATTTCCTTTCACCTTAAGAGATAGAGCCAAGGCGTGGCTTTTGTCTCTTCCTAAGAAGTCCATTAAAAGTTGGGATCAACTCCTTAATGCTTTCCTTGCAAAGTACTTTCCGCCAAGCAAGACAACCCACTTGAGGAACCAGCTCACCAATTTCTCCCAGAGTGAAGGAGAAACTCTATATGACACATGGGAATGGTTCAAGGATCTTCAACGCCTTTGCCCGCACCATGGTTTGACAAACTGACTCCTGCTGCAAACTTTCTATAATGGACAATTTTATAATACCTAGTTGACTCTAGATGCCGCAGCTGGTGGTGCATTAATGACCAAGTCTTATAGAGAGGCTTATGATATCATTGAAGATATATCACTCAATCACTGCCAATGGGGAGGAGATAGAGGAGCAAAATCAACCTCTACAGCAAGCTCTTCAACTGGAAAACAAGAAGGAAAATACACCGTATATGTTGTTGATCTTATTGCTGTAAAACTAGATGTGCTTACACAGAAATTTGAGAAGATGACTACTTTGCCAATTCAATCCGCTGAAGCAACATGTGAAGCTTGTGGTAATGTAGGACATACTTCTTCTTCTTGTTTTGCCCCTAATGCAATGGAAGGAAATTTTGAACAGGTCAATGCAGTTGGGATGCAAGGAAATAAGCAATACAATCCTTATTCCAACCAATACAATCCCAGATGGAGAGATCATCCTAATTTCTCTTATCGGAATGCAAACAACACTCAAAACTTCCAGCAGGGACAACAACAATAGCAACATGCAAACCGTCAAGGAAATCCACCGGGTTTCAACAACAGGGGTTACCAGCAACCACAACAACCCCAAGGTTCTTCTCTAGAAGCTATGATGGAGAAATTTATATCTACACAAATGCAACAGAATGAGGAACTCTGGGTAAATGACAAGCTTTTAAAAGATGCTATTGCACAACTTTCTACAAAAGTGGATAGAATTTCTACCCACACCAAGATGTTGGAAAACCAAATAGCACAACAAGCTCTAAATGGACAAAGGACTCCACAATCCGGTTCTCTTCCAAGCCAATCGGAAGTGAAACCAAGGCAGCAAGCTCATCCAATTATCCTAAGAAGTGGAGCTGAGATTGAAAGATCTTCTCCATCCAAGGAGAACAACATGAAGCAAACTATTGAAGAAGAGGACAGGACCCCAAATTGTAGTAAGGAGAAAGGTAAAGTTGAAATACCACCTTATTTCAAAGCCACTGCACCCTTTCCTCAAAGATTAGCCAATAAGAAGGAAGACCAGAAATTCAGGAAATTTATGGACATAATCAATAAATTGCATGTAAATCTTCCTTTTGCTGAAGTTATTGCTGAAATGCCTTCTTATGCTAAATTCCTTAAGGATATTTTGACTAAAAGAAGAAAAGTTGATCAAGTAGAAACTGTAATGCTTTATGAACAAGTGAGTTCTATTATTCAAAAGCGTCTTCCACAAAAGCTTGATGATTTGGGAGCGTTTACACTTCCTTGCAAGATTAATAACACCACTTTTGATAAAGGTTTAGTAGATCTCGGTTCGAGTATTAGTCTCATTCCATTTACCTTATGGCAAGAACTAGACCTTGGGGATTTGAAGACCATAAGGATGGATATTGAATTAGCTGATCACTCTATTAAATATCCAAAAGGTATGGTGGAAGATGTACTTGTACAAATCGGGAAATTCTGTATACCCTGTGATTTTGTTGTTCTTGACATGGCGGAAGTTCCTTCCAACCCTGTTCTTTTTGGGAGGCCATTCTTGAGGACTGCCATATGTCTTCTTGATGTTCAGGAAGGAAAGCTCACTCTACGTGTTGGGGAAGAGGCTATGGAATTCTCTATTTATGAAGCTATGAAAGCACCCGCACGTGTTGAAGAAATATGCTTGCTTGATATTGTTGATCCTATTGAGAATGATAATGAAGATGATGCGGATTTGATGGTTAATCTTTATGATGAGGATGCAACTGAAATCAACAATTATGAAATTTCTGGAGCACATTCTATTTCTAAAGCAGCAGCTATCAATGAAGATGCTCCACTTATTGAAGATAAAGCTGATGAAAGTACAACATGCAAAAAGGTAGAACTAAAAGCCCTTCCACCTGGGCTAAGGTATGCATTTCTTGACCCAAATTCTACATCTCCTGTCATAATAAATAATGAATTAACTAATGATCAAGAAAATAAATTGCTTGTCGAATTGTGTTTGTATAAAGACGTCATTGGTTATTCCATAGAAGATTTAAAAGGCATTCATCCTTCAATTTGTATGCACAAAATAAATATGGAAGATGATGCTAAACCAACTATTGAACCATCTAGACATCTAAATAAAAATATGCTTGAGGTGGTAAAGAAAGCAATTTTCAAGTTAATTGACGCTGGAATCATCTATCCCATAAGTGACAACCCCTGGGTTAGTGCCATTCATGTGGTACCTAAAAAGGGGGGCTGCAACTGTCATTAAAGGAGACAATGATGAGTTAATACAAACACGCATGGTTACCGACTAGCGTATGTGTATTGACTACAGGCGTTTGAATAAGGCAACTCGCAAAGATCATTTCCCGTTGCCTTTCATTGATTTGATGCTTGAACGTCTTGCCAAGCATTCTTATTTTTGTTACTTGGACATGTATTCTGGGTTTTTTCAGATTCCCATCTATCCTCCAGACCAAGAGAAGACCACTTTCACTTGTACTTATGGAACATATGCTTATTGCCGTATGCCGTTTGGTCTTTGTAAAGCTCCCGCTACTTTTCAGCGGTGTATGATGGCCATATTCTCCGATTTTATTGAAAATATAATGGAGATTTTTATGGACGATTTTAGCGTGTACGGTGATTCTTTTGATAAATTTTTATTGAATCTATCTCTTTTCTTAGCCCGCTGTAAAAAGGTTAACCTAGTGCTAAACTGGGAGAAGTGCCATTTCATGGTACAATCCAATGTAGTACTAGGATATGTTGTATCTAACAAGGGTATTGAAGTGGATAGGGCAAAGGTCGAAGCAATTGAGAAAATGACTGCCCCATCTTTAGTTAAAGACATTTGCAGTTTTTTAGGACATGCAGGTTTTTATAGAAGATTCATTAAAGATTTCTCAAAAATTGCAAAACCGTTGTGTTCCCTACTTGCAAAGGATACATAATTTGTGTTTGATGATGATTTCCAAGCAGCCTTTTGCAAACTCAAAGAAGCTCTCATTTCAGCCCCAATTATCCAACCTCCGGACTGGGATTCTCCTTTTGAACTAATGTGTGATGCAAGCGATTTTGTAGTGGGAGCTGTTTTAGGACAGCGGAGAGACAAGAAACTCCATGCCATCTATTATGCCAGCAAAACTCTCGATGAAGCACAAATCAACTATACAACCACGGAGAAAGAAATGCTTGCAATTGTATATGCATTTGACAAGTTCCGACAGTATTTGATAGGATCAAAGGTGATTGTATATACTGATCATGCTGCCATTAAGTATTTGCTGAATAAAAAAGATGCCAAACCACACCTTATTCGTTGGATACTACTCCTGCAAGAGTTCGATCTTGAAATCTGAGACAAGAAAGGAATCGAAAATAGTGTTGTCGATCACCTCTCTAGATTGACCACGGAGGCTGAAGACCTATTGCCAATTGAGGATCATTTGCCTATTAAAAAACTCTACACATTGTCATCCACTCCAGCACCATGGTTTGCAGACATCACTAATTTTCTTGCTACTGGACAACTGCCACCGGACTTGACGTATCAATAAAAGAAGAAATTCTTTCATGATGTAAAGTTCTATTACTGGGATGACCCGTTGCTATTCAAGCACGGAAGTGATGGGTTAATCCAGAGGTGTGTTGTTGAAGAGGAGGTACCAAACATCATTGCTGAATGCCATGCCTCTCCTTATGGAGGACATTTTGGGGGAGAAAAACTGCTGCAAAAATACTTCAAGCTGGTTTCTTTTGGCCCACATTATTCAAAGATGTCAATCTATTCGTAAAATATTGTGATAGGTGCCAAAGGATAGGAGGCATATCCCGCCGCGACGACATGCCACTCAACTCTATCTTAGAGGTTGAGGTGTTCGATGTATGGGGAGTGGATTACATGGGACCATTCCCATCTTCCTGCGGGTATCAATACATTCTTGTTGCTTGTGAATATGTATCTAAGTGGGTTGAAGCCATTCCAACCCAAGAACCGGACGCCAATATGTAATTAAGCTTTTTTCAAAAGATTATATTCCCTCGGTTTGGAGTTCCACGTGCCGTTATTTCTAATGGAGGCACACATTTTGTAGAAAAACAATTCAACAATCTTCTCTCAAAGTATGGTGTGACTCATAAGATCTCTACGCCCTATCACCCTCAAACATCCGGGCAAGTAGAGATTTCAAATAGGCAACTGAAGAACATTCTTGAAAAGACTGTCTCTAGTTCAAGGAAAGATTGGGCATTAAAGATAGATGACACACTATAGGCATATCACACAGCCTACAAAACCATCATTGGGACTACTCCATTCAAGCTAATCTATGGAAAATTGTGTCACCTTCTGCTCGAATTGGAGCATCGTGCTTTGTGGGAAATTATGTTCTTAAATTTCGATATGAAGAGAGCAGGAGAAAAACGTCTTTTGCAGCTGCAGGAGCTTGAAGAACTTCGTCTTGATGCATATGAGAATGCAAAGTTGTACAAAGAAAGAACAAAAGCTTGGCATGATAAAAGAATTCGCAGGAAATACTTCCAAGAAGGAGATAGAGTATTGTTATTCAACTCTAGATTAAAGCTTTTTCCAGGAAAGTTGAAATCCAAGTGGTCCGGCCTGTTCCTAGTGTTAAAGATTTTTTCATATGGAGCAGTAGAACTCCAAGGCAAAGATGGAACCTTCAAAGTCAATGGACAACGTTGCAAACACTACTCTTGTGGAGAAGAAGTGGAGAAAGGAGCTTCTTGCTCCCTCCAAGATGCCTGAAGTTTTAGAAGAAGTCTTACTCCGAATTCTAAATGGAGGATCTCGTGGGAGTTGACCCCACATTAGGATAGATTTTTTTTAAGTGTTTCGAGTCAAAAACATTTTTAATTTTCATTAATAAGCCTGTCATGGATGAATGTAATAATCTAGACTTGATTTATATTCTATCCGTCATAGTTTACTGCTGACGGGCTGCAATTTTCTGTAGAAATCACAAAGTGCACGACGTGTCTTTTGAAGACACGGCGTGCACTTTAATACAAAATACAGCAGAAAGATGTTCTGGAAACTGACACATCGTGCATACTCACTTTGCACGCCGTGCACCTGGTATGCGAGATCTGTAGAAAAGTTACTGGAAACTCACACGACGTGCGTTTTTGATATGCACGCCGTGCAACTGGAGATTTGAAGACCCAGAAACTTTCTGGAAACTGACACGCCGTGCGTTTTCAACGTACATGGCATGCACCTGAGAAGTAAAAATCTTGGAAACTCTCTGGAAACGCGCACGCCGTGCATTTAATATCTGCACGACGTGTACCTGGTCTTCGACAATTTCTGTAAATCTTTTGGAAACGGACACGACGTGCATTGTCCAACCGCACGCCGTGCACCTGGGCAATGAAATTCTATGAACTTTCTGGAAACTTGCACGGCATGCATTTCCAAAACACACGCCATGCACTTTCTCATAAAATTTAGACAAAAAGGGTCGGAGTGCATGACCTAATCACTCCAACCCTAGAGTCATGCACCCCGACTCTTACAGCCGTGCAGCCGCCGCCGACTGGAGCCAGAGCAAACGCACGGTGTTCCAGCAATCGTGCATGCCTCTTTCTTCTTCCTCCAGCCATGCAAGCCACCGTCTCTTTCTTTCCTCCGCTCCTCAACAGTAGTGCGGTCACCTTCTCTCCATCTCGGCCGCTCCGTAGGCATCTTGCGAGCCACCTCCATCAACCACAACAGCAATCTAGCAGCCATGCAGCCGCCGATTCTTTCCGTCCGTGCTATCAAGCCACCAGCAGCAGCACCGACGTGCACGCCAGCCACCTCTACATCGTGAAGCTAGCCATGAGCCGCTGGCACCACCCTAGCAACCGCCGCCCTTCTGCCCGGCGTGCTTCCCCGTCGACCCAACAGCTAGCAGCCGTGCATTCGCCAGCCCCCTCACCGCCGTCCTAACGAAGTAGCAGTAGCTCACAGCCACCAAAGCAGCAGCCCCGTCTGCATCTAGCCACTTCTTCATCGATCTAATAGTAGCATCGCCATCGTCCCGAGCACCGACAACACCACCTTGCCCAAAATTGCAGCCGTCTGTGCAGACTTCTGATTTGCCCCAAATCTGCAGGCGCACGCCGTGCACTCATTTTGCACACCGTGCGTTTGGTTGTTTGAAGATGACGAATAGTACAATTGCACACCGTGCATCATCAGGACACATCATGCACCATTGCAGACTGAATGGCATAGATCAAGTAGAAGTATGTCCGACGACATGGAATTTATTCCTCATTTGCTGCACCTCCCGCAACTGAAGTAGGATCTTCCGCACCAGCACCTGCAACGTTTGTACCATCAACTCAATTCAGGGTCAAGCCCAAGGAAGATGCCAACTACCAGTTCCTCATCACAAGGCACATTTTACCCTCCCGCTACTTGTGCGATGAAGCCCTTACCAAGTTGGGTTTCAAAAATGAGGTAGTCGATCATTTAACATTTTTGGGTTTACACTACCTCTGCACCCGAGTTGCTAAGACCTATCCCCGCCTTGTCTATGAATTTCTCACTACTTTCAAGGCTGAGAATGACTCACATCACCGTAGCACACCTTATCAGAAAATCAGTTTTTGCCTTTTGGACAAATCATTTAATATGGATTTTCAGTGATTTTGTATTTTACTTAAATCAATTTCGGCAGTTACACTGATTATCCTCCGGCTTTCAATAGTGATTTGTTCTGGTTTGAGATCACATCTGAAATAGTGCATAGAGCAAGGAATGCTCGAGCTTCTAGCATCCACAATCCAGTTTTCCGAGTTATTCATTGTCTTCTCAGCAAAGGACCCTTTGCCAAGAATGAAACACAAGGTGTAGTGGGAAAGACTGATCTATTCTTCTTATGGTGCTTGGTGAACAATGAGAAAATAAGTTCAGGCTACTACATTATCAACAAGCTTCTTGACACTAAAAAGCAAAAGAAAAGGGAGGCAGGTGACATTATGTGTGGCAGACTAATAAGCATCCTTGCAATGCAGCTGGGTTTAGACTTGGGTTCCCTAGAACCTGCACCGGGGAAGAACCTTGTTGATATCAACTATCTCATCTCTTGTGGTCTGATCTCCAGACATGGCAACAACACATCAAAGTTCAAGGTTTTTATCACAAAGAAGCAGTTCATCACCATCCCCGATGCAGGTCGGAATGACATCAAGAACAAGGCTACCTGGAAGGTAGAGCTACAGCCAGAGACTGGCGAGGAGACACCCACCCGGGGTGCTAGCAGCTCTACACCAGGGCCTACACCACCAGCCCATTCTCTGCCACCGTCCACTGGTACTCAAACAGAGTACAACCGGACAATGTCAGACGTGCATCACCTTTACGGCTACGTGCAGCGCAAATTTGATCACCTAGACACTCGCCTTGATCAGATGGGCGCGCAGTACGACACCTGATTTGACCATTTGGGTGCACAGTACACTACTATGTACGACATGGTCAACAGGATGGATGCGTGGCACATCTCGCAAGGCCACTACCCTGCACCACAGTCTTTCCATACTCCTCCCCGCCAGTAGACTACAGTTCCAGAAGCTCCACAACACGATTTCCCCCAGCAACAGCCACAGCAGGACCAGCAACAACAACCAGTCTCATCCGCCACGCCGATGGACATCCCTGACATCATCAGTCAGTTCTTCCCTGAGCAAGGAGGCGGTGGATCCTTTTTCTGATTTCTTCATGATAGGTATCCGGTTGTGAACTCCATAAGTTCGATTGAAGCAGTGAGGACACTACTGATTTCAAGCTTGGGGGGGCACAACCGGCCAGTAGTGGTAGTCTTTCAACATTTTCCTTTTTCGAGTCAGTAGTGTCAGTTGTTTTTCCATCTTTTCCATTTTATTCCATGTTCTTTTCCATGATGGCAATATCTATATGATTTGAGACTATTTTATTAAAAATGACCACCCCGTCTAGCATGCTGAAATTTTCTGTCCTCTACATGTTTTGGCCACATTTAAGAGAGAAAAATTTAAAGCATGTTTGAATGAAATGAAAATTGAAATTTCCCATGTGCTTTGATGTGAATTGTGTTTGTAGCTTGATATCTCAAATTTTTACATCTTGGACTACTCAATACATGTAATGGTTTCAAATTCTTGTGGAAAAATTAACTTGCAACTCTTTTTAGAATATGGGATATTCTTACCAAACTTTTAGTCCATTTGCAAATCGGCTTTTCAGTGAAATTTTTTCAAAAGAATTATTAAAATCTTGCTAACTTTAACATTCTAGTTGACTCTTTGGTGTTGTACAATCAATAGTTTATCTTCACCCAATAAAAGATGGCATATGGCCCACATATTATGCTATCCTAGCGTGAGTCCGATCTGGCAACGATGGTTAGGTGATATGAAAAATTAAAAGAGGGTAAAACAACACCCCAACCGACATTCCTCGTGAGCATAAGCCTAAATTAGCAGCCGAATGTCGGAAACCCAAAAATCTCATCATCATATCCATATGAAAAAGAGTGCAACTAAGTTTTGTTAATGTTAACATCGTTTTGATCATCTTATATCCATACTAGATGAAAGTTTGTAATGTACATGCACTGACAGTTTGGCTTGTTTATCCAAACTCTACTTAGTATTGACTTGTTGAACTTTTCGCTTGATTTGAAACCAACTATGCTGAACTTAATTTTCTATCTAAGATGTTGAAAATTTTGGGATGATAACGATGAACACAAGCACAAGGTACATAGTTGACTGAGCTGAATGCATATTCTCTTTTCTTTTCATTCATGCATGAACAAATTTTTCCTACTTAAATATAGCCATGTTCCTTTTTGCTTGAGGACAAGCAATAGTTCAAGCTTAGGGGGGATTTGTTGTGTGAATTATATATCATCTTTTCACATGTTATCACACACAAATTTGGCTCATTCTGATATAATTCAGTCTCTTTTCGTATTACTTTTGCAATCTTTTTGTTATTCTACTTATCCCATAACTTGCATTGCATATTTGCCACAAAAAGAACTGAATTCGGATGTTATTTCTACTGAAACAGCAGAATGCACGACGTGCAAGTCCAAGATGCACGACGTGCATCTTTCCAGAGAAAGACTGGATCGCTCAAACAGCAGAATGCACAACGTGCAAGTCCAAGATGCATGGCGTGCACCTTTCCAGAGAAAAATCAGTTCGTTCAGCCAGAAGAATGCACGGTGTGCACAGAGAAAACGCACGGCGTATGAGTTTCTAGAAGTTCGTAGAAGGACGAACGCACGACGTACACACCAATGCACGGTGTGCACCTGGAACGCAAACTGCTGAAGAAATGTTCTGGAAAGTCGCACGACGTGCATATCCTCAGCGCACGCCGTGCACAGATCAGCCCGATGCAAACTGCACTGCAGGTGCACGACGTGCACCCAAAATGCACGGTGTGCATCCAAAATGCACGGCGTGCACCCAAAATGCACGGCGTGCACCCAAAATGCACGGTGTGCACTCAAAATGCATGGCGTGCACCTGGCAGTTTCAGAAATTCGAAAATTCAGAATACGATTTTAAAACAAAGAGAGAAGGCAAGGGATAGTTATGTTGGGTCATTTGAAGAGTTTCTCTTATCCCAGAGCCATAGGAGAGCAGAGGAAGGTGAATTTGGAGGGATCCAAGGTGGTTTCTTGCATAAGGAGACCATTTCTTCTTCTCCACTTCTCCATTGTCTTCTTCAAGGTACAGCCAAGCTTCCCCAACTCCGAGCAGCTTCTTGGGAGAGGAGCTAGTTCATCTTGGAGCAGCTAAAGAAGGGGAATTTCTTCCTAAAGCCGGAATTCTTCCTTCTTGTGGTTACATCTCCAGTTCTCTTTGTCTAAACCATGTCTAGAACTGAAATTTCTGTAGTAAATCTGTTGTGCATCATTATGGATGAGTAGACTCCTTTTTCTTGGGCATTAGAGAGTAGCTCCCATGTCATAGCATGTATGGAACAAGTAATTTCGTACTAAATACATTTGTTTCTTATTTCCTAACCATGAAAGTGTCGGTTACTCTTTTTCTTGCATGTATTTTTGGCCACCTTATATGCATATTTTCTGCCTTCTTGCTTGATCTGAGATGATAAGTAGGAATGTATGGAGGTGCTCTTCTTGGCAACTCTTCCTCTTCTATGAGAGTAGAGAGGGATGAGTTGAGGAACTGCTTGTGATAAAAAATGAAATTCATACACGAGAATGTTGTTTTGAGTTATGATCATTGCATTTGCATCGGGAGGTGAAATGTAACACAACTTTTCCTTGAAACATGACCTTATGTTTGTTTAAATTATTGTGTTCCCTTGATTGCTATGATATGTGAATGAAATCCTAATGTCCAAGATTCTTAATCATTCTGAAATCGAACTTCTTTTTGTGGTTCTTGCATGCTATTTAAAATCTGAATTTTATGCTTTTAGACAATTCTTCTCTACTCTTTAATATCGATCTAGATTGTTGAACTTTAGTACTGTTGTGCTCAATTAAGTTAACTAAGCTCCTTGTGTTCGACCTTGACTATACTACCTCTGTATACTTGTGGAGTTTGGTTAAGTTGAGTAAACTATCCTTTACTTGGATTGAAACTCGTTAGTGTAAACAACCAACAAATGACTTTCCAGCATATGGGAATTTGTATGGATATAGTGTCAAAGGATCTAATGCATGTCCTATATGTGAATAGAACACTGATTCAATACGACTAAAACATGGTGGCAAGACTGTATATCAGCTCATCGAAGGTTTTTCCAAAATTTCATCTGTATCGTAGGTTGCACAAAGCATTCTATAGACAGAATGAGGAACGTAGTGTACCTAAACCTATATCAGGGGAGGATGTTTATGAAAGAGTGAAAGACATCACCAATGAATTTGGTAAGAGATCACAATGTACGATGGCCACAAGGAGTGACAAGTCTTTATTCAATAAGAAGTCGATATTTTGGGATCTTCCTTATTGGAGTTCTTTGACAGTTAGACATTATATCAATGTCATGCACGTTGACAAAAATGTATGTGATAGCGTCATCGGTACTCTGTTGAATATACCAGGTAAGACTAAAGATGGGATAAAATCCAGAATGGACCTACGTGAAATGGGAATAAGGCCAGAATTAACAGAAGTAGTTAGTAGCGATCGGAGAACATACTTACCTCCCACTTGTTACATGTTGTCTAGAAAGGAGAAGAAAGCATTTTGTGAATGCTTGGTAAATGTTAAGGTGCCATAGGGTTACTCATCCAACATCCGTACATTGGTATCAATGAAAGATCTGAAGTTGATAGGTCTTAAATCTCATGATTGTCACACTCTAATGCAACAAATATTGCTCATGGCAATTCAATCTATATTGCCGAAGCATGTACTGTTGGTATGTATGCCCATAGAGAAAGTCATATGATGATTGTAATGGGATACTTTGTAAATGATTTGAATAATAATAAAGGCAATTTCCGATCTATATGTTTAAACTGTTTTTGTGATGATGGTGTAACATGATAGATGTCTAAAGAATAGTTTTTACTCAATGACGTATGCTTTTGGGTTGATGACCTAAACGATGAGATCATACTGATGTTAAGAGTATACATTCTTGTTTAGTCCCTAGTCGATTGTTATTGTGGAAATATCCATAGACATCAATAACACTAAAGACTAGATTGTGTGTTGGTTGATGACAGAATCTCATTAGTCATGATATAGTGATATCAAACCAAGCACATAGGCACTTGTTAGAGAACAAGGTAGCGGACAGACCCACCGTGAGAGTGACACATGGAACCATGACTTGGTAGTCACAGTCAGCTTTCACAGTGATGGTGGTGAGTGTGATTCTTAGACCTGAAATCACTACACTCAACACATGTCGTTGGGTACACTTTGACATCATCAAACGCAATCCTAAAACATGGGTTGTTATAAAGGTGATGATTGGGTGGCTTTGACACATGGGGATTTTGAGGGGTGAGTGATAGATATGGGATTTGTCCCTCCTGAGGGAGTTTGATATCCTTGGCCACTTGATGAGTAGGATTGAGAAAGGCATGCACATGCACGTGTGAATCAATATGTGATATTGATGTCATACACATCTCACTCGGTCTGCTCTGAGATCAAGGAAATGAATGAACGTTGACAGGATGACTGTCCCATGCCTCGAGTTCATTCAGGATATCAGTGACAAAGGAATTATACATTCAATGTAACACCACTTACAGATTGTAGGATTGAAAGTTGTTCTCCAACTTTCTATTTCACTTGGGTAGCACTAATGTGTGACTAGGCACCGCTCTTTGCTTGTGAAGTCATAAGTGTTATGGACTTTCATTGCCAACGTGAAATGGACCTGCAGGGTCACACACATAGGATTTAACCTGGAAGAGGAGTTTTGTCCACAAACAATGTTTAGATTGATTACTAAAGGATTTTAGTAGTTCAAATAAACACTCAATTAATCGATAGCTTGATATCATAATATTCAAGGTGTTGGATGCATTGATTGGAGTATCAGATTGATTGAAATCGCAATTGACTGATTCTGCACAATCTGCACTCCCAACCGATCGGCTCATGTGATGAACCGATCAGATGAGCTTGGTGAACCGGTCGGCTCAAGTGTTGAGTCGATCGGCTCATGGACAGGGTGAACGATTGCTTCAAGTGTTGAAATGATCAGTTCAACTGTTGCAACCGGGCAAGTTGGGAAAGTAAGATTGGTGAGAATTTTCTTTGCGTTTCACTTGCCCAATTTGATTGGAACAAGGATTGGTATTCGACACCAATTAGAAACAAAAGAAGGAAAGTCAATCGGGAACCGACCAGGACCACCAACTGACCGGTTCACTTGTGAACCGACCGGTTCAGGTCCCCAACCGACCGTTTCAGTTGTGAAATGATCAGTTCAGGTTGTGAGTTGGTTGCTTTTGTGGAAAATCTCGAACCCTTCTACTCCTGCTTTTAGTCCCATATTGTCGGGCACAAAGAACCTTGTCCCATGACCCCCCCCCTATATATAGGGGTATTGGGGGCTTCTCAGAGTACAACTCAGTGCAAGCCGGTTGCTCTACAAAGTTGTCATTCTCTCTGGTTTTAGTAACCGAGAGAACCCAAGCAAGTGCTACCCGAAAAGGGAGGCATAGCAAGGGAAAGACAACTGCAGTTGCAACTGGTACAAGGAGAGTGTGTTGGCAACTAGTATGCCAACAGGAGGGTGTGAATCCTTCTGGTTCCTTGTGCGACAAGGAAATCAGAGTTCCAGGCGGTCCGTGTGGACGACTACAGAGGCGGGAGACCTCTGTCGCTCGGAGGACAACTATCAATCCTGATAGTCCTGGTGAGACCAGGAGTCTTCAGTCCCGATGTGACCAGGAGCTGCACAGACACCGTCCAAGACCGAAGGTGAAGACCGCACAAGGCGTGAGGTACTGTCGCCGAGCAAGCCTCGGGACAAGGTATGCATCCACAAACCATCTTTCCTATTGTATAGACGTTGATGCAATTCCTTTTGTTCTGGGTTTGGGGAGAATTTTTTTGTTTCCGCTGCTTCTCTACCTCCCCTAAAACCCAATAGTGGTATCAGAGCCACGTCAACTGCTCTATATTTTAGGATTATCGATATGATTGATTTTGGTTTGTCGCCTTTATTTATTGCATACGATGCGAATAATATCGGCTTTATGCATGTCCAATCCACAAATCCCAAATATACATATATGATATGTAATATTAATGCACTCGATATGTGTCACCCTTAAACAAGTTTTGTGGTGGATGTGTAGCATGGTTATGGCATATAAACCCCTATATCTGTGTGTGGTTGTATGTGGTTTCTTGCATCTCAGTCTGCACACTGATTTCCCTTCTCTTATTCCTGATGTAACTCGAAATAATTCGAGAATTCTTTTCCTACCTTTGCTCCCCCCGAATGTAACTCGGGGTTTCACAATTAAATTGTAAACGGGATAGATTTTATTTCCTGTTATGTCAAAGAACAGCGGACAACCTGAGACAATCGGTTCAAGGCGTGAACTGATCGATTGGTGATCCAGACGACTGGTTCGAGGAGCGTGACGAGCGGGTGGTGACATGATGAGATGCACGATGACCGGTGAACTGATCGGCTGGAGGAGCCAGTCGATCGGCTGGTGGCACCTGAACAACCAACTTGATGGTGAGCCGATCAATCATGGAGATGAGCTGATCAAACCCAGAAAGGCAGGCACAGATTTCATCTTGTACATGTTGCATGTGATGTAGACCTAGATGACCGTGATTCCTCTTGGCTCGAGGAATCACAATAGGATGGCCATAATCATTGCTTTTATCGCTTTGCATGTTTTTCTGTGGGATATAGCATGTATATGATACATACTATATATTGTGGTGATTGGATATGTATATGTATATAAAAACCAAATCCCTCATTAAATATTAAGTTTTAGATGCCTTCCAAATGTGACACACGTGAAAAGCTTGATCGACCAAGTGTGGGCACACCCAAGCGTGGTGCACCATCTATCTCGTGGAAGCGTGAAGGATGAATGTGTGGGTCTGCCCAAGCAGGGTGCATGTTCATCGTGTTGGCTTTGGGTCGGACTTAACAAGGTGACCTAGATAGGATCTAGCACCTTGAGGCATGGAGATGATCATGGCAATGAGTTGCATATGACATCTTTTAAGAGTTACATATGATGCAATTGGCAAGAGTTGCCTACCTGGAAGATCTGAGTTGTGGGTGATAACCAAAGCTGGTCCATGGCTCAGAGGATTTCGGGATCTTGACCCACTAGAAGATTGTACGCTGCAATCTTCCGAATTGATGGTGAGGGCTATCAATTTGAGTCAAAATAGTGGGAGCGGTAATTAATTAAAGGCCTAATTAACTATCGTCAAATTTATTCAAATAAAATCCAAACAGAGTTTTGATAAATGCAAATTTTCTCTTGTAGAATGGCAAAAGAATCATCTTTTAAAATGGGCAAATTAATTGAGAATAAATTCCATAACTGGTTGAGGACTGTGAGAAGTGTTCTGCACAATCCAGATATACCAGGAGCCTTAGAATCCACTCTATGTACGCTTAATGCGTTAGTGAAGAAGAAAGTAGGTAAGGGAGAGAAGTGTTCTCTCGCCAAACCAATTTCTTCTACATGGAGAGGATGGAAGGAACAATGGAAGAAGAAGTCAGAGATAGAGATCTCTACTTCTGGTGTATACGTGATAGAGATTAACTTTACTACTTCTTCATCATGGGTACTTGATACCGGATGCGGATCTCACATTTGTTCAAATGTGAAGGATCTTAAGAGAAGTAGGCCTTTGGGGAAAGGCGAGGTTGAACTACGTGTTGCCAATGGGGCAAGAGTTGTCGCCAGTGCCGTAGGAACCTATGAGTTAACTCTACCAAGTGGGCTAATAATAGAGTTGAAGAACTGCTATTATGTACCTGTCATAAATAGGAATATCATTTCCGTCTCTTGTTTGGACAAAGATGGATTTGAATTTCTTATTAAGATGGATTCTGCACAATCTGCACTCCCAATCGATCGACTCATGTGATGAACTGATCGGCTGAGATTGGTGAACCGGTCGGCTCAAGTGTTGAGTCGATCGGCTCATGGACAGGGTGAACGATTGCTTCAAGTGTTGAAACGATCGGTTCAACTGTTGCAACCAGGCAAGTTGGGAAAGTAAGATTGGTGAGAATTTTCCTTGCGTTTCACTTGCCCAATTTGATTGGAACAAGGATTGGTATTCAATACCAATTAGAAACAAAAGAAGGAAAGTCAATCGGGAACCGACCAGGACCACCAACCGACCGGTTCACTTGTGAAGTGACCAATTGAGGTGTCCCAACCGACCGGTTCAGGTCCCCAACCGACCATTTCAGTTGTGAAACGATCGGTTCAGGTTGCGAGTTGGTTGCTTTTGTGGAAAATCTCGAACTCTTCTACTCCTACTTTTAGTCCCATATTGCCGGGGACAGAGAACCTTGTCCCATGACCCGCCTATATATATAGGGGTATTGGGGGCTTCTCAGAGTACAACTCAGTGCAAGCCGGTTGCTCTGCAAAGTTGTCATTCTCTCTGGTTTTGGTAACCGAGAGAACCCGAGCAAGTGCTACCCGAAAAGGGAGGCATAGCAAGGGAAAGACAATTGCAGTTGCAACTGGTAGCAGGAGAGTGTGTTGGCGACTAGTATGCCAATAGGAGGGTGCGACTCCTTCCGGTTCCTTGTGCGACAAGGAGATCGGAGTTCCAGGCGGTCTGTGTGGACGACTGCAGAGGCGGGAGACCTCTGTCGCTCGGAGGACAAATGTCAATCCTGACAGTCCCGGTGAGACCAGGAGTCTTCAGTCCCGGTGTGACCAGGAGCTGCACCGACACCGTCCAAGACCGGAGGTGAAGACCGTACAAGGCGTGAGGTACTGTCGCCGAGCAAGCCTCAGGATAAGGTATGCATCCACAAACCATCTTTCCTATTGTATAGACGTTGACGCGATTCCTTTTGTTCTGGGTTTGGGGAGAAATTTTTTGTTTCCGATGCTTCTCTGCCTCCCCTAAAACCCAACATGTACGGTTTGCAATCACCAGACTTTGTTTCTTTTTCAACACTCTGTGCAGCAAAGTTATTGTCCCTGATACTCTTGACCAATTGCAAAGAGAAGTGGTTGTTACCCTATGTCAGCTTGAGATGTATTTTCCTCCTTCATTATTTGATATCATGGTGCATCTTGTTGTCCACTTGACTAGGGAAGTGAAAATGTTGGGACCAGTTTTCTTGCATTGGATGTATCCCTTTGAATGATACATGAGAATTTTTAAAGGTGATGCTCAAAACCGTTATCGGCTTGAAGGGAGTATTATTGAGGGTTATGTGGTGAGAGAGGTTATGGATTTTTGCAATGACTTTCTGAGTGGTAATGATGCTCCTGTGAATGACAAGAATATTGAGGAGCATTTTGGCAAAGGAGTTTTGGGATCATGGGTGAAAGTAATCAGCCGTGAGCACTTGGAGCAAGGTCACTTGTATATTTTACACAACATCGAGGAAGTGAGTGTTTATATCGAGGAACATACCAATTTCATCAAGAGACAATATCCTCAATCCATTTCAATGTGGCTTGCTAGAGAGCATAACAAGACATTTATTAATTCAATGTGGCTTGCTAGAGAGTATAACAAGACATTTATTAAGTGGTTTGAAGATAAAGTCTTACATCAACTATCTCAAACACCAGATAATCTTACTGAAACCATCAAATGCCTCGCCTTTAAACCAAAATTGAATGTTATGTATGAAGGGTTTGACATAAATGGTTTCTCATATTACACAAAGCGTCAAGATGATAAGAGTGTCGTCCAAAACAGTGGGGTCACCCTTCAAGCGTCTTCATTATTTTTTGCAAGTGCAAAGAATAAAAGTCCACATGAAGCTAAATTGTCAAATTACGGTGTCATTGAAGACATATGGGAGTTTGATTTTGTAGATTTCAGAATTCCGCTCTTTAAATGTAATTGGGTTGACAACAACAAAGGAGTTATAGTGGATGAATTGGGTTTCATGTTAGTGAACTTTGAAAAGATTGGCGAGAAGGGTGAACCATTCATATTGGCATCACAGGTGAAACAAGTATTTTATATCGATGATCCTGCAAATGATAAATGGTCGGTTGTTCTTCATGGTAAAAGACAGTTCATTGAAGATCCTATAGATGAAGAAGATTACTATGATAAGTATGATGACTCCAGTCCATTCTCAGTTGGGTTGCCAACACCACCAAACATTGAAGCTGGGGATCACAATGACTTGTATGTTCACGGGGATCATAATGAAGGATTGTTAATTAATAAAAGATCACAATATTAGAGGCATGGATGTTTATATTTTTATTATGTTTTATTTTTCTGAATGTGAACTTTACAATGTGAATGTGGACTTTACAATGAGAATTACTTTACAATGTGAATGTGAACTTTACAATGTGAATGTGAACTTTACAATGTGAATTACTTTACAATATGAATGTGTACTTTACAATGTGAACTTTACAATTAGTGTTACTTTACAATGTGAAATTTATAATTTGAATGTGAACTTTCAGATGGCTGAGCATTCCCATGATGAATGTGCTGATGATCACCGTGAGGGTGAGGACTTGATTGCACCGCCTGACAATGTTAGTTAATTTTAATTATGAATATATCCCTGAGGTTTCTATCTATATGTTCATTTATAATTATATCATGTAAGTGTGTTTTTTTTATCAAATTTTAGGCTGGTGATGTACCCCCTAAAGTTGTTACAACACTTGATGAGCAACAAAAGAAAATTGAGAAAGTGAGGGGCATCGCAATGATGAACAATTTAATACATCAAATGGGCAATGGAGCCAAATTGGTTGTGGATTTCGATCAGGCAGGAAATCCATATGGAGTGAACCGCAACTCATTTGTTTCATATCTTGGGATTTTTACTTGTAGCCATTGCAGTCCTATCCTAGAATGATGGAATAAAGTTCCTAAGGGGAAGAAAGACCACATATGGAAGGAACTATACGTGAGTTATTATTATTTGTAATTCTATTTGTGTAGATTACTAATTTTTAGGATACTAGTTAATAGAAATTCTATTTAATTTGCAGAGCATATTTGATATGGACGAAAAGCTGCAACGTAAATGTGTGATGCAACATTGTGGGAGGGTCCTAAGGAACTATAGGACCAATCTCGCCTGAGATTACATACGGGATGCTGAGAATAGGTTCTTGATTGATTCCAATTCTAGACATTGATCAATATTTCACTAACTCTACACTAATAACTTTTGTTTGTATTCTCTTTGAAAAATAAATATAGGAAGAAGGAAACCACACAACAATGGAACTACTTAGACCCCAAAGACTGGGAGGAGTTTGTTACCCAAAGAACAATAGATGAATTCAATGTATTAAACGCCACTCCCAATTTAATTAATATACATTTTTATGTATTCATCTATTCAAGATTAACCTTTAGTGTTACTAACCAAATCAATGTGCTAACTAACTAGGCTATCAGCGATGCTCAACGAGCAAGGCGTACACTGAATGTGCACGACCACACAATGGGTCCAAGAGGATATGCAGGCATTCACCAAAGACTACAGGCTGAGTCTACTCAGCCTACTGCTACTCAGGAGACTGCAGAGTCCTCTACTGCTACTCCCGCACCTCTGCCTCGCCATGCTATGTGGATAGCTGGGAGGCAAAATAAGAAGGGAGAGATACCGAAGCCCGCAACCGCTGAGGCGGCTGCAAAAGTGGTAAAAATCAACTCTTAGAGCAATCTATCGATATTGATTATTGTTATGTTTACTTATGAATTTTGTTGATGGTGATTAGCGGGAGCTGCACGAGCAGAGGAAGGAAGGAAAGTTCATCCCTCAGGGCACAATGGATGAACTGACAGTTTCTCTGGGTAACCTAGAGCATCCTGGACGTGTAAGGGGTGCAGGCATCAAAGCGTTCTTTGGGCCATCCCAGCACAAACCTGTCCCAAAAGCGGGACTTTCACAAGCTGATGTAACTCATTCTTATTTTAGAATGTTATTGTGAAAGAGAATTCAATAATAAAAAACTAGCATTTCTTTTATCCATGTATAGGTAGATTCCTTAATTGATAGGAGAGTCGAGGAAGTAATTGATAAAAGACTCCATGAAGCAATTAACAAGTGGCAGGCGTCTCAGACTGCCACTCAGACAGTACCTGTGGCAGACCTCTCTTCTCCTATTGCTTGTACTGCAGAGGTTGGGAGTAATCCTATAGACCCACAACCTAGCACGTCCTCTGTAAGTATTTTTATGGCATATATAATAGCTACTCTGTTCAAGATGATATGTTTGTGTATATATGTATATACCATTCTTTACGTAAATTTGTAGGGGTTGAAGCCATGCCGACTAAAAAGTGAAGGGTATATCATTGCAGAGGCATCAGCTTACCCACCCCTTAAAGGGTGCATGTTCATGGGAGTCCAGTACCAGATGACATGGTACGTGTGAGCGCGATACATGTACTCCCTGGATGGACGAATCTTACACTGCCTCATGCACACCCAGATGCTGAAACACTTGGTGAGGCAGTAGGAAGAGTGATACTGTGGCTCGAAGCGGATGTCCTCTATACTGATATTGTATGATAAATTTTCATTACTTTAATTTGTTAGTGTGTGTATATATATATATATATGAGTCAATTGATATGAAATTATATATACAGGTCAAAAAGACGAGACCCGCTACATCTCGGCCTCCACCTCCTCGACTACCAAGTTGACTTCCAGGGGACCTACACGCCTCGATAGGTCCTAATTGTAGGAGTGTGGCAGTATGGATAGACGAACATAATCCAAATTGCCCTATAAATGTTACTATTCCGGAGAATGATGTAGGTAAATCATACGATAACAATCTATTTATGCAAGTTTAGCATACATATTAATGCATACGTAATAGAAGTTTTGGATACATATTAATGCGGGTCAAACATTCGGAAACAACATATTTATACAAGATATTTTGGAGTTGTTTAGTTATGAATGGCTGAACACATCTATGATAGAGCTGTGGATATGGTGAGATTAATTCATACAGAAATCTGATTTATACATCCATATACCTTGTTTTATATACGGCAATCTAGTTTCTTATATATTAATGCATACATAATACATGTTTTGCAGCCACTTACACAAGACATGTACAGATTTTGGGTTTTCCCATGTGGGATTTTTGGTTCCATCTTTGATTAGTCTTGTAGATATAGACCTGTATTCAGTTACTTCATACTGCTGTGATGCTTTTGAATATTTTGGTAAAAATAATAAGACGGTGATAATAGCTCCATTCAATGTCGAGTAAGTTTACTTTGCTTATAATTTGGACTTAAGCAAATTACATTTTTATTGCGGATATTGAGTTATTAATTTTCTACTTTCTTACCTGTAGTGCTAAGCATTGGGAGTTATTAGTTATTGTCCCCAAGCCGTCTATTATCTAGATCCTGAGGGGAGTGAGTTGGATGTATTATATGGACATGGAATTAAAATGCCATTATTCTCGTGAGAAATATTTTATGTTTTTATATTTGTTAACATATGTTACTGCATTACTTTTTAATTATGCAATTTAATGTGTTACATTAACATATATAGGGATTTATAAGAGTACAAAAAAGTTGGAGGAAAGGTCCCCGGGAAAAAAAATCTGACACTCATTTGGGAGAATGTGAAAGTAATTTCCTGACTCCAATGCATATATTATTTATGTGAACTGTGCTTATTTGTATTTTTGAATATTTTATATGTTTCAATTTATAGTGTGCTACACAAGACAACGGCTGAGCACGTGCCTACTATGTGATGTGATTTATGGACCTAATCATCAAACATGCCGTATTGGAAATCGATAACATACAACATGTATTATACATAGTCTCGTTTGATAATATGAAATATATGAATCTTATTATATATTATTATAATTATGTATATACGTCATTCTCTTTGTAGGTCTTTAAAACTGAGGCCTTCAACACAGGTGTAAAGCGTTTCGATGTACATGCTCCCTATACGAGAGATGAATTAGATGCTGTAAGAGAAGATTGGGCAAAAGCCCTGCAAAGAGTTGGAATTTTTAAATATAATTTTGTTGACAATGATGACAATGATGAATAAAGAATACTTTTGTTCTCATAATTAATTTTGTGTGAATGTGAATGGATTTTTATGAATTATCATATGTGTGTAAAAATCATCAATACATGAATGTTTCTACATGTGTCTGAATGTGAAAAGAGATGAAATAAATGAAACTACAGGTTGCTACTAGTTTCTACATGCGTGTGATGAAAAAATAATATGAATTAAATGTTCTTATAGATGAGTGTGAATCACATATATATAATATTGTCCATCATGTAAATTTTGCAGGTTTGTGGCATGTTGTTGGCTGATATCAATGGATGTCGTAAACCTACAGTTCAGTTCTACTGAACTGCAGGTTTCTGCATCCTGTGACCAGCCACAGCATGCCTGCAAACTGATTAGAAAAAAAATTATAGCATAGGTGTCGGTTATTTGAAGAAAACCGACACCAAAGACATACCGCGACGGTTTTTCACTTAAAACCGACGTCTATTTGACCGTGTTGTCAGGGGATATGACGTCGGTTACTGTTAAAAACCGACGTCTTTTCATCATATGTGGCGTCAGTTTCTTTTAGAAAATCGACGCCTATAATCCCTTTGCTGGCGTGTTTTTGGTGGCGGGAAGAGTTTTGACGTCGGTTGTTTAGTAAACAACTGACGCCTATAGTCCCTTTGCTGGCGCGTTTTCGGTGGCGGGAAGAGTTTGGGCGTTGGTTTTTACTAAACAATCGACGCCTATAGTCCCTTTGTTGGCGCGTTTTTGGTGGCGAAAAACATTTTGGCGTCGGTTCCCGAAGGTGTCCCCCTTTAGCGGCGCCCACTTGGGTGTCGCTTTAAAACCGACACTAAAGAGCTTAAATAACCGACGCTAAAAGGCTTTTATGTAGTAGTGGGTCCAGGCAACAATCATCAAAATACAAGTAAACCCGGATCAAAGCATATAGAATGAAAATGAGTGAGAGATGTTAGCACGTAGGACAACGTGTTGCGCAAGGCAGTGCCACTGGCGTGTTAGGGAAGGATGACATTTTAGGACAACTTTGTGTCGAGAGTGACAATTCGGAAATGTACGCAACAAACGGTGGAGAGGATTTACATGTCATGCATCATCATGGGGGAGCTAGAATATTAGTCTATTTGACTATACTAGTGAACGCACACGTGCACACACATGACTTATAAAATTTGTTAGAAATGTGTGGGAGAGGACTCGTCCGTGAAATGGTCCCTACGATAAAAGATATTTGTGTTAGCTGTTTGAAAAGAAAGAATCAAAGAACCGTTTTCGTGTGATGGAGAGAGAAATACAAAATTAAAGATAATAAAAGTTAATAGGAGAGTGTGAGAATAAATATTTGTAGGAAAAAAATTGTTTTAAAAAAGCACCTAAGGTATGTTTCCAAACAACAATTCAACACCTCAGTCTGACCGTCCGTTTGAGGGTGATACGCTGAACAACTTTTGCACAGTTTGGTTCCACTCTTACTGAATAGTTCCTCCCAGAATTTTCTAGTAAAAACTGGGTCACGGTCTGAAACAATATTCACTGGCATTCCATGTAGCTTAACCACCTCTGAAATGAATATCTCGGCCACTATGGAAGCTGTATATGGATGTCCCAATGCGATGAAATGTCCATACTTTGACAATCTATCCACCACCACCAGAATTGTCGATTTCCCCTTCACCAAAGGCAGACCATCAATGAAATCCATGGCAATTCCTTCCCATATAGCTTGTGGTGACGGTAGAGGTTGTAACAGCCCCGCCGGTGCCTGCGTTTCGTACTTGTTCCTATGACAAATAATACAGTTCTTCACCATGGTCTTGATGCTAGTCTTCATCCCAGGCCAATAGAAATCCCTCCGTAAATGATGGAGAGTCTTTGCATACCCAGAATGACCCCCAAATTTAGAATAGTGCCCATCTTCCATTACTTTCGTCACCCACTCTGATTGTGGACTCAGATATAGCCTCCCTTTGTAGTATATCAGGTCTCCCCTCTTGGAAAAAAAATTTGAGTATTCAATTTCCCTTCATCCCAAGAGTTCACTAATTCTTTTAACTCTGGCCGATTTCTGTAATCTTCTCTCACTCCCTCCAACCAATCTGACACTATCGATGTCAATCCATCCATTCCTGCATCGACTTCACAATGGGACAAGGCATCGGCTGCTTGATTCATGCTTCCCTTCCGATATTCTACAATAAAGGAATATCCTAATAGTTTATGTAGCCATTTTTCCTGGGTCGGTGTATGCATCTTCTGTTCTAAGAAAAACTTCAGGCTCCTGTGATCAGTTTTTATTATGAACTCATTACCTAGCAAGTAGGGACGCCAATTTTGCACACACTCAACTATAGCCAGAAATTCCTTCTCATACGTTGAAAGATTAAGTTGTCTTCCATTCAAAGCTCTGTTGTAATAGGCAATTGGATGTTTATTCTGTGACAATACTCCCCCTATTCCGACTCCTGAGGCATCACTCTCCACCATGAATGGTTTTGAAAAATCTGGCATGGCTAAGACTGGGGCAAATGTGAGTGCCTTTTTCAACTTCTCAAAAGCTTGCATCGCCTGCTCATTCCAGCAAAAAGCATCTTTTTTAAGTAACTCTGTCATGGGGCTTGCAATTACTGCGAACTGTTTGATAAATTTGCGGTAGTAGCCTACTAGTACCAAAAATCCCCGTAGTTGTTTAGAAGTTCTTGGAATTGGCCATCTTTGTACATCATCTACTTTACCTTTTTCCATGGAGACCCCTGCTCCAGATACTACATGTCCGAAATATTGTACCTCTTCCACTCCAAATCTGCATTTACTCATCTTAGCGTAAAGCTTATGTTGCAGCAAGGCACTCAACACCCTTCTGAGATGATCCTGGTGGCTCTCCAAGGTGTTGCTATAGATGAGTATGTCATCGAAGAATACCAAAACAAACCTCCTCACCATTGGTCGAAATATCTCGTTCATGAGGTGTTGGAAGGTGGCAGGAGCATTTGTCAATCCAAATGGCATAACAATGAATTCATAATGACCTTCATGGGTCCTGAAGGCCGTTTTGGGTATATCCTTCTCAAACATCCAGATTTGGTGATAGCCCGAGCGCAAATCCAACTTGGAAAACCATTTTGCTCCTGATAGTTCATCCAACAATTTGTCAATCACCGGAATCGGATGTTTGTCCTTGATTGTATGTTTATTCTGAGCTCTGTCGTCAATGCAAAATCTCCATGACCCATCATGTTTCTTCACGAGCAGCACGGGAGAGGAGAAATGACTGTTGCTTGGACGAATAAGTCCTTGTCCCCTCATATCCTTGACTTGTTTCTCCATTTTGTTCTTTTAAGCTTATGTATAACGATATGGGGGTACTGCCACAACCCTTTGTTCATCTTTAAGGGGAATCTTATGGTCCACTGCTCTTGAAGGAGGCAGATCCTTAGGTTCCTCAAACACCATGCTGAACTCACGTAGTATCTCAACAATGGGTTTCATAATGACCTGCTCTTTTATTTCTTTAGATTCTGCTACAACAAAGTCCAAGTGTAGCATCATTGTGCAAGTTGCACCCTTTAATTCATTATGTAATTCGCCTGCTTCAATCTCCTTGATTCGACTAGGCACCATGCCCCGAATGGTGTAATTTGTTCCATCCTGCACGAAGCTCATCACCTTCTTTTTGTGATCATGACTGATGGTGCCTAGTTTTTCTAGCCACGCCAGTCCCAACACCAGCTACCTGCAGCCCAGGGTAATATGTGGATGTCTTCTAGAGTAGTATACTCCTACATCTTAATGCGACATTGTAACAAACACCCTTGGGATCTCAGAATTCCCCCTCCTCCTACTTCAACCTTCAAGGATCCCAACTCCGTCACCTGTAACCCCCACTCCTCTACTAGTGACGGATCTATGAAATTATGTGTGGCCCCTGAGTCCACAAAAACCAGACATCGGTGCCCATTCACTAGTCCCCATATCTTGAACTGACGAGATTTCTCCTCACCAGTGACTGAGTGTAAGGAAATGGTGTTGAGTTGTGATGTTGTTACTTCTTCCTCTTCCTCTTCTTCATACTCTACGCCTCCCTGATCAGTCAACACCTCCCAACGATCGTCCCCACCCGAACAGAAGAAACACATCAGCTTCCCACTACATTGGTGTCCTGGCAGGTATTTTTGGTCGCACCGGAAACATAACCCTTTAGCGCGACATTCCTCCTTCTCCTCCCAGGTTAGATACTTGATCACTGGAGGTGGTCCTGTCCCTCCTGTCGCCCCCATCGTCTTCGGTTTCCCTGACTCTCCCTTAATTTTCCCTTCATTCCTCAATTCTTTCCTTTGCAGAATGCATTTGTCCTCGGCTGTTGATGCTTTTTCACATAGATCCATCAGCCCCGAATACCCGGACAGACGAAGTTCGGCCTTGATCTCCGGTTTGAGGCCTCCACGGTAGATCGAACATATCATATCTTCTGGAATTGGTGGACATCGATTCATAATTTTCTCAAAATTCCTTTGATATTCCCTGACGGAACCTCCTTGTGTCAATCGTGTTAATGCTCCTATCGGTCCGTCCTTCAATTCTGTCCCAAAACGCCTTTGCATCGCCTTCTATAACTCACTCCACGATTGCATCATGCCAGCCTTCTCATACCAGTTGAACCAGTGTAGAGCTTCACCTCTGAGGAACTGCGCCACCGTCTTTAACGTGGCTTTCTCAGACGTTGCTGGATTCTGGTCGAAATATCGCTGCGCACACAAAATCCAATCCGCGGGATCCTCCGTCCCATTGTAGGTTGGCATAGAGACGCGACTTGACCACTGAACCAGGGCAGCGTTGTCGATTACCACCGTCTCTCCTGAACGGGGCTTTGCTTCTAGAGTCTCCATGCCTCTCTGCCACTCCGTCAGCTCCCCTAGCTGCGTCATCATCATCGACATCAGCGATCTCAGCTTCTCAGAAGGATTCTCGCCTTCCGCCGATCCCTTGGTTGTGTCTTCTAGGTGAGCTTCCATCTCGCTGATGTTTCTCGTGTCACCTGGACTCGATGATGGAGTATACTCTCTGACACTGTCTACTGATAGCTGAGGAATCTCCGGTAGCGGAAGCAAGGGGGAAGCTCTGATACCAAATTATTAGGGTTCAATCTAGTGCTCCTCCGTAACGAGGAGCTTTGGGAATTTGGTCGTGGAAGACCTATGGTGTCGGAAGAAAGAGATGAGAAGGAAGGATTCAGCAGAGATGAGGAGGCGGAAACCGGGGTCAAAGCCAGATAAAAAATGGCCCGGTCCGCAGAGCTTCTTTTATTTATAGCCAACCGGCAAACGCGACCTGGCTGGGCCCTTACAAACAACTTGGACAGCTGTCCAGTGATGACACAATGTGGAACAACCAGTTGCTAACAACCTCGCACTCCAGGATGAGACTAACACCTCCTAAAGGACACAATAATCCTCGGAGCACAAAGATTATTACAGGTCCCTAACATGTTACGAGTTACGACTGCCACCGCCAAGGAGAGCACGTGCCAGGGAGAAAATTGGAAGTCAAATCGAGTTGGAAATAAGGAACCATCGATCTTTGAGTGCGACAAATGACTTTCCAAAACCACTGAAACATTATTTCCAACCCGATCCAAAACGAGAGGTTTGGTTAGCCTGCAGCAAATACCTCTCGAAGTAGATGGAGAAGAGGTGCAAAAACAAGAAAAGACATTGAATGAAGTCCTTGGTTTAGGTATACATAACTAGTGAATGTTTCACTAGCTACTGCAGGATCACCGTCTGATATGTTATCGTAGTTGTTCTTAGTATAGGTACAAGTCAACGTCTATCTAGCTACCAGGGTTTCAAGCAGGTACCTGCTCAGCTACCACGACTTCCTGTCCCAACCGTAATACAGAGCAGGTACCAGCTTAATTCAAAACGAGAGGTATTTGCAGCAGATGGAGAAGAGGTGCAAAAACAAGAAAAGACATTGAATGAAGTCCTTGGTTTAGGTATGCATAATTAGTGAATCTTTCACTACCTACAGGATCACCATCCTATACTAGTTCCTTCCTATATCTGCTGGAACAAAAATATCAGATATGTTATGTTTCTTGTTCTGAGCGTAGGTGCAAGTCAAAGTCAACCTAGCTACCAGGGTTTCAAGCCATGAAGTTTTTCAGCGACGGCGGCTTTCTGTTCTAACAATAGTATAGAGCTGGTACCTGCTTAATTACTTCTCATTTTAATATGTAGCTACAACAAGTGCTCGGTCAGTATATACGGCTGAACGGCGATGTTTTCTCCTTGATTTTTAATTTGGTTTGCTAGTTTAGTTTGGGTAATTGGGGATAAAAGCAGCCGGTGTAGGCGAGAAGGGAGTTGGTGGGCGCTGGGCAGGGCAGGTAACCTCCTACTAACTCAGCTACAGTCGCATTTGATTGCCAACCAACATATCACCCACATCAACACCCTTATATATCCGAATCTCAGTCTTGGTTGGTGGGTTTAGTCAGAATAAACAAACTTCAGCTGGGAACGACTTTCGTTCGGGATCCGACATTTCACAGTTTTCACTTCTTGGTCTTCCCTTCGAATACCATCATTAACATCTTAAGCCAGTAAGCTCTTCCCTCGGAGGACCTTTTGAGCTACATTACTACTACTATCTAGCTATCTGAAGGGAGTGTAACAAACATGAATGATACGTTGTTATGAAGTTGGCAATACTTGCATGTCTGAGCACATCAAAAGGAACATCTCTAACAAGATCATGTCTGTATTTAAAACCTGAAAGCTCTCTGTTATGAACTGTATGTTTTCCAAAAGTGTCCAAACATGTCTTACGACAGATTGAACAAATCTCATCTGCTGGAAATAGAGGGATCATCAGACAGTATTTTAAGATACTACGGTACTCCACCGGTGACATATGAAGACCAAGTCCATCGATTGGAATAACAAGGAGAAAATCTTGAGCATGACTAGCTTATAGACATTTGAAAATTATTTTCTGTCTAATGGTCATGTCAAATTTAACTTTCATGTCCTCAATTATTTTACTAAAAAGCGCACTCGCCAAAATAATTTGGGAGATCGACACTTAAGAAAGAGGCACCTGTGAATTTTTTAACTGATCCACAAGAGGGGAGATCGACACTTAGGCCTACTGATGTCTTGATTTTTGGGTGGATAGGAGGAAAACATGCATGTGTGGACCTTAGAGGAGTTTCTCCGTAGGTGGGATTGAGGAGTGAAACTTTTATAGTGGGACTTGCTGCCCTTAAAGCTGCTTCAGCCAAAGTGGGTAAGCATGAGAAAGCATGTATTGAGAATCAACATGCCTTTATCCCCTTTGAATTTGAAACTTTTGGATTCTTAGCACCCGAAACTCTAGAACTTCTAAAAAGAGTCCAAAAATTTATGAATAGTAATGTTATGGCTCCCAAGGGTATAGATGTTGTATTTCAGAGGATTGAATTTGCTATCCATAAAGGACTAGCGGCGCAGCTTGTTGCCTGCTTGTCCTCTTCTTCAATGTAAATCTTTTAAATGAATTAGCATTGCATTTGTACCAAATAAAATTTATATAGTTTGAAGTTGACATCTCACTGATGTACCTAACAGAGTAACCCCATTCATTTTTTTTTGGGAAATGGGTTAGCCTTTTATTAAAACTTCCTCCCAATCGAGATGAAAGGAAGTGTTGCAATAAGATTCAATGGGTACATAGTAATGTTTACCGAATTACAAATACAAGCGAGTAAACATCTATAAATGTGCGAGAAAACATCTACAAATGTAACTTATGGAAATACATAAAATTGTGTCTAGGGTATTACACATCCATGCTGATAAGAAGCCCTAGATACTACTAAATCATTTGACAACCATTTTTCTGCAAGTCATCATTATGTGTGGTATTATCATCTTCAAACTGATTCTCAACCAGCCTCGTAGCTAGTTTGGTTTTAGAGTCATCCTCATAGATGACTTCATCTTACCACTCGTACTTCATGTCAGTCTCCCTATACTACTAGGTTGCATGAGTTCATCAAGTTTTGAATCAAGTTTGTAATGTACATGCACTGACAGTTTGGCTTGTTTATCCAAACTCTACTTAGTGTTGACTTGTTGAACTTTTCGCTTGATTTGAAACCAACTATGCTGAACTTAATTTTCTATCTAAGATGTTGAAAATTTTGGGATGATAACGATGAACACAAGCACAAGGTACATAGTTGACTGAGCTGAATGCATATTCTCTTTTCTTTTCATTCATGCATGAACAAATTTTTCCTACTTAAATATAGCCATGTTCCTTTTTGCTTGAGGACAAGCAATAGTTCAAGCTTAGGGGGGATTTGTTGTGTGAATTATATATCATCTTTTCACATGTTATCACACACAAATTTGGCTCATTCTGATATAATTCAGTCTCTTTTCGTATTACTTTTGCAATCTTTTTGTTATTCTACTTATCCCATAACTTGCATTGCATATTTGCCACAAAAAGAACTGAATTCGGATGTTATTTCTGCTGAAACAGCAGAATGCACGACGTGCAAGTCCAAGATGCATGACGTGCACCTTTCCAGAGAAAGACTGGATCGCTCAAACAGCAGAATGCACAACGTGCAAGTCCAAGATGCATGGCGTGCACCTTTCCAGAGAAAAATCAGTTCGTTCAGCCAGAAGAATGCACGGTGTGCACAGAGAAAACGCACGGCGTATGAGTTTCTAGAAGTTCGTAGAAGGACGAACGCACGACGTACACACCAATGCACGGTGTGCACCTGGAACGCAAACTGCTGAAGAAATGTTCTGGAAAGTCGCACGACGTGCATATCCTCAGCGCACGCCGTGCACAGATCAGCCCGATGCAAACTGCACTGCAGGTGCATGACGTGCACCCAAAATGCACGGTGTGCATCCAAACTGCACGGCGTGCACCCAAAATGCACGGCGTGCACCCAAAATGCACGGTGTGCACTCAAAATGCATGACGTGCACCTGGCAGTTTCAGAAATTTGAAAATTCAGAATACGATTTTAAAACAAAGAGAGAAGGCAAGGGATAGTTATGTTGGGTCATTTGAAGAGTTTCTCTTATCCCAGAGCCAGAGGAGAGCAGAGGAAGGTGAATTTGGAGGGATCCAAGGTGGTTTCTTGCATAAGGAGACCATTTCTTCTTCTCCACTTCTCCATTGTCTTCTTCAAGGTACAGCCAAGCTTCCCCAACTCCGAGCAGCTTCTTAGGAGAGGAGCTAGTTCATCTTGGAGCAGCTAAAGAAGGGGAATTT